>JAQQSZ010002924.1:0-14599 GCA_028646595.1 Phalanger gymnotis
AAAGTCTGAGTCTGAATCTGAGTCCATTTTCGCTGCCTGGCCATGTTCCCAGCCAACTACTTGACCCTTGAGGTTTTCATCAGGATATGACTGCTGGTAGAGGAGAGAGTATTTTGTTCCAAACTTGAGGGGATGCACTATTGTTTTCAGAGCTATTTCTATACAGCCAGCTCTGCCACACCAGCACTCCTCCTCCCCTAAGAACTGCCAACCTGGACTGGACTCAGATCTTAAGCAGGCTCTGCACTCCCACTCTGATCCACCACTTAATTCCTCCCACCAGGTGGGTCTGGGGCTGGAAGCAACTGCAGCTGTAGTTCTGTAGCTGCACCACCTCAGTGCCCCGGGTGGTGGCCAAACTGCGAACTCCTTTCACTCTGTCCCCCCATAGCTTTTCCCATTAACCTTCTCTGTTGTCTTTGGTGTTTGTGGGTTGAGAAGTCTGGTAACTGCCACAGCTCACCGATTCAGGGTGCTAGGGTGTGTTCCACCCGGCTCCTGGTCTGGTTGGTCCTGCCACCGTCCATGCTGGACTCTGTTCCCCTCTGCTCCAAGCTCAGTGCATGATAGACCTTATCCAGTGACCATCCAGACTGTCCTGGGCTGGAGCCCTCCTTCTCTCTGCTGTTTTGTGGGTTCTTCAGTTCTAAAATTTGTTCAGAGCCATTTTTTATAGGTTTTTGTAGGGACCTGGGCTGGAGCTCACGCAAGTCCCTGCTTTCCAGCCTCCATCTTGGCTCTGCCCCCATAAATTCTTAATATAAAATGATACTTGAGCTTCTCTTTATATTATGCTCCTTTAAAATAAGATATCTCCTTCCAGAACCTAGTTCCAGGCCCAAGTCCCATCCTATCTAGTCTCAATGATGTTTATGATGTCACCTTTATCTTCTTACTTACATTTCCATGTACCTATCTACCTTCGTGCATCTCTGTTAGACATCTGAGGGCGCAGGTTTTATTACTTTTTTTCTTAGATACTGTATCCTGTGAATAACTAGTTCTCTCTTCTTCAATTGAGGTGTATATAATGCTTTTACATTTGTAGAATATGTTACATAAATTATCTCATTTGATCTTCATATCAGACACATGAGGGTACTAGGTACCCTAGCCATTATTAAGCCCAGTCAACAAATTAACAGGCTGAGGCTGAAAGAAGTGATTTTCTTGTGAACACATTGTCAGAATGGGTTCTAGGAAAAATTACAACTTAAGTCTTTTCTGCCTCTGAGCCTTGTTCTCTTTCTACTACTCTATGTTATACCACTATTCTCTCTGGTACCAGACTTACCTAATCTATGTGAACAGTTTCCTGCCTCCTCTTCCTCCCTTTTCATTTTGAAGTTATCTTTATTAGGTCTTCATAACTCTAGGTAAATACAGGATGTTCCACAAGTCTTAATATACTTTTAAGCATAGCACTCAAATACTTGCTGATTTGAATTGAATTGACTTTATACATGTATATCATTCATTCTTGGCAACTCCTTCAAATTTATACAGATTAGAGCCCACAGAGGACAGCTAACTACCATTCTCAGAATTTTATGGGCAACCTTGTAGGGCTATACTTCTACACTATAGCTCATGAGCCCCCACCTATTTACTTCTCAGTAACAATCAGACAGTAGATTTAATTAGGTTTGAGCAAAAGCACTTACTAAAATGATAAAGCAAGAAACAATAGTTACCAAAACATTTCCCCAAAAAAGTTTGGTGTAAATTCTCATACAAACAAAATCTGTAAGATAAGTGGGCTCAAACTCAGAGTACAATGGTAGTGAGGAATATATGTAAAGAACACATGTGGCAAACCCACAATTGCTGCTACAGGTAGCCTTTTCTCTCTTTAATGTAGTCCTTATAAAGTTCCCCTTAGGAAACTCTGCTGGACTCTTAGAATCTGTGCTTTCCGAGAGCCCATAAATGGAACTTCTTTCAGTCACAGGGAAGGGGTCATATTTTCTGAAGCTGCCTTTCCTTACAACTCCTGGTACTGAAACTCCTTTATCCTTTTATAATATCCTTAAACAAATCCTTTTGTGCAACTATCTCTCTGCATCCTTTTGTCCTCAGCATGTCTCTTCTCATTGTCTCCTTCTGGTCTAGACTTTCTAATCCCAGCAGGATGCATTATTTGAATCCTCTTTTATTCATGGTTCAGTCTCTCTAATGACATGGTCAATGAGATAGTGGAAGAAAACAGAAAGAGAGAGAGAGAGAGAGAGAGAGAGAGAGAGAGAGAGAGAGAGAAGATAAGAAGAAGAAGAAGAAGAAGAAGAAGAAGAAGAAAGAAAGAAAGAAAGAAAGAAAGAAAGAAAGAAAGAAAGAAAGAAAGAAAGAAAGGGGGAGGGAGGGAAAGTGAGATGAAGGGAGGGGAGAGGAGAAGAGAGGAGAGGAGAAAAGAGGAGAGGACAGGAGAGGAGAGGACAGGACAGGAGAGGAGAGGAGAGAAGAGGAGAGGAGAGGACAGGAGAGGAGAGGAGAGGAGGGGAGGGGAGAGGGAGAGGGAGAGAGAAAGAGAGAGAGAGAGAGAGAGAGAGAGAGAGAGAGAGAGAGAGAGAAAAACCCTGAAACCCTATCTCCCCTCACCCCTGCTACTATAAAACAATAGCAACGATCTCTATCTGGATCAGGCTCCACTTTTGAATTATAATCCTCAGTTCCTACACTTGGAGTTTTCAACTGTAGACTGGTCTACCTTTTAGTCCGCCTTACTATATATATACATATACATACATACACACATATATACATACATGCATATATACATACATACATATAGATATAGGTCCAGGGGCATGCCTGATTCTCTCAAACAACTACAAGATGTTTTCTGTGTGTTTATATGGCTTTATCCGATAGCCAAAATCCTCTAATCCTCTAAAAGTGATTATGGACTTATTTACAAATTGTAGAGAGATCACTGAAAAAATTTCTAAATATCTGTTTTACAGGGATGATTGATGAATTGATTCAGCTGTGGTTTCTGGGACTTCTGGGACTGCATTAATTAAGGTAGATGGTAAATGGGTGAACCCCTCCTCCATTACATCTTATATTATTTATAGAGTCTTTTCATAAAATGAAAATCCTCATTTAATTCTCATAGAAACTCTATGGAGTAGGTAGAGCAGTTCTTATTACCTTTATATTTTACAGATGAGCAAACTTAAGCTCAGAGAGATAAAGTGACAGCCAGCAAATGGCAGAGCAGAGAGTAAAATCACAGTCATTTGACTCCTTGTCAGTACTTTGCCCACTGAATGCATGGGGCTGGGGGAGGAAATATGGATTTCTCATCTCCACTATTGGAAAAATAACCTCAGAGACAATGCACCAGTAATCTCCTTTATAGGAAGTGGTTAACAAATAGCCAACAAGTATGCGTTAACATTACATAGTTATTATTCTTGTGGTTCATTTTTGTTGTTAGCCTTTCCTCATTGCACATGCTGACATTAATCGACACTTTTAGTTGCTTTAGGTTTTAGCTACTGTAAGTGATATTAATGTTTGCTGAGTCAATAGACCACCTCACTGTCACCTCATAGAATCCCTTTCTTTTTGTAAGGCACAGCTCATGTACCATCTTCTTTAGGAAACCTTTCTTGACTTCCCCAAACCTCTAGTGCTAACTTGTAGTACTACCTTATATTCAGCAACTTTGTGTTTAATTGTATTCCTTCTCTTTATTATTCTTCTGTACATATTTATATAGTTACTTCTTGTCTATCTAAATGGAAGCTCCTTGAGAGCAGAAATTGTTTCCTTCTTTCTAAATGTATCCCCAAGGCCTATCACAGTGCCTGACATGGCATGGCATGGTACTTAATAAATACTTCATGGTTGATCGATTGATTCAAAAAAGAAAATACTAGGCAAATGTGGCATAGTGACCGGTTTCTGGGTTAGCATCTGAAAGTCCTAGGCTCCAAGGTGATTTCTGACATGGTGGGATGACTGAGCAAAACATTTAACTACTATCTGCCTCAGGCATTCCCTAGGGCTTATGTGCTAGGTCAAAGACTGGTGGAAACAAGCACCACTGGATAGAGTGCTCATACCATGAGTTTCTAACAGTGGATGAAATCACATCTCCTCTGGGTACTTGAGACCTGGACAAAAGAAAAAAGGGACACTTATGTCATACACAAACTATGTAATACAGAAGGGGGTGGGCCGGAATTTTGATTGCTCTTTGTTCAGGAAACAGAGGCAAAGTTCTTGTGTCTCTCTAGCACCTAGCATCCTGAATGAATGATGATGAAGTCTCTGGTGCAGCCGCTTCCCTCACTTATTTGTTGCTATAAGCAATTGCAGAAGAGGAATTCCAAACTCTGTTCCCTATCTCCAAATGAGGGCATCACTTTCTTAATTCAATTTTATTTTCAGATACAAATTCTCCCTCTCTCTTCCCTCTCTACTTCCCCCACCATTGAAAAGGCAAGAAAAATAAAACCCATTCCAAATATGAGACAGGCAAAACAAAAGGGCAAAAAAAAGTCACACTTTCCATGTAACACAGACCTGACTCTAGAATGGACTCTTCTTGACAGAGGACAAAGGCAATTTGCAGCTTGTAACGTATTTGCTCAGCTCTTGGATTTAACTCTCTTGGACAGAGAGCCAAACAAGTTGGACCGACTTGATGAGAGAAAGTCTAACTGATGATATATCATGCCACACTAAGACTTTGCCAATGCATGATATATATTTAAATCTTAAATCATAAGGCCCTTAGAAAAGGAAGGTATTTTAATTCTGTATATACATCTGTGCCACCATGTGTACACAGAGACGAAATCCTATATATGGTCTAACTCTCATTTATTTTTGCCTAGGATTTTTTCTTTATGTTCTGTCTCTCATCTGCTGCTCTTGTGAGCTGAATTTGGTATAACCTCAGGTACCTGGAACCTCAGTTCATGACTCATTCTGGGTAGCTCAGAATTTTTTTTGATAGCTGTGGGTTTATCCCCTTTAAACATCAAAATTTTTTTCAAATGTTAATCATTTTGGATGCAAATATTTTAATTAAGTCTGACTTTTTAGGCAAACTATTTTGAACATAATATAACCTTTTCTTGATGACTTAGGATCATCAGTATGAACACTAATTATTGTACTGCCCATGAATATGATGATGACTATGGGTACATTGATCATTTGGCCCTTTCACTAAGTAGCCCTACTACCATTTTGTTTGTTTGCTTTTGAGTCTGCTTTTTGCAGTATTTATATTTCCTGCATTACTCTTATGCAATCAACTGTCACTTCTCATTGCTGTTACTACCCTTCCTCTAGCAATCGCTCTCCTCCCACCTAATTTTCCTGTTCTAATTTATTTTGTGCTCAGATACCAGGTAAACAAACTTGTGAGAAATGTGAGTAAAATAGGAGTAAACAGTCTCTGAAAAATGGCCTGAAAGGCCATTTTTCTTTGAGTAAATTGCTCAAGTTTTAGTGCATAGATTTTGTAGCACCTGTTTTGTAGGCTCAAAGATCTTTTTTGGCTTCCATCCTGGTTCTCAGCTGTGTTTTCTATAGGAGAGAGAGAAAGCTAAATTTGTATGGGGAGTTTTCACTCTCCTTTCACTGGCTAAATGTGCATAGTCTTCATTCTGCAAATTCATCTTAGCTGGGTAGAGCCATCACATAAAACTACATACTAGAAAGCAACCAACAATGGAACCCATCTTACTTGACAGTAAAGCCTCATGTTCTACTTTTTCCCTTCTAGGCCAAACTTGTTCTTAGTGTTCTATTTACAGAATAAGTGGTAGCAGGTTCTTGATCTTTTAAAGAATACACACAGGCAGAAAAGAAGCCTGAAGTATAGCAAGAGATATTTAGAGTAAGGAAGTAGACATGGAGAAGAATGCCTTGACTCCCAGTGGTAGAAAAAGTTATTGAATTCAGAGATTCCCCTCCTCCCACAAATAGTTTAAGAAGTTTTGATAATGATGATAATGAAAATATTGCTGATGATGATGACAAAAACAAATATTTATAAATTGCTTCCAAAATATTTTATGTGCAACAATCATGTGAGGCAGACAGTTCAAAAAAGCATTATTATCCCCATTTTGCAGATGAAAAAACAGAGGCTCAGTGAATCAAGTCACTTCCTCAGGGTCCCATAGCTAGTAAATATTGAGTCCAGGACTCCAAACTATATTTGCTCTGAATCAAGTTATTTCCCCATTAATCTTTTATGCCTGGCTGACCTTCTGGACTCAATACGCCCTGAATATTGATGATGAAAAAGAGCCCTTTTCCTGGGAATCAGGAACTAGGGTTCAAATCCCAGTTTTGCCACTACCTTCAAACAATTCCCAAACTGACATTTCCTAAAGCAAAGGTCTGATCACATTACTCCTCCCCTTCCCCCTACCCTCAACCTTACCACACACAGAAAGCCCCACTGGCTCTCTGTTGACCCCAAGCTCAAATACAGACTTCGCTGGTTGGCATTTAAAACCCTTCAAAGTCTAGATTAGATATGTTTCTTTTCAGGATTCTTATACATTGTTTACTTTCATGTACTTTTTGATACAGAAGCACTGATCTATTTGCTGTTCTTACATGATGTTCCAACTTCTGGCTCTGCAGCCCTTTCAAGGGCTTGTTGTCAGCGTCTCATCACCTCTGACTCTCAGAATCCTTAACTTCCTTCAAAGGTCATCTCAAGTGTCATCTCTTATGTAAGGTCTTTCCAGATGTCCTCATGTACTATGAATTTGCATTGCACTTACTTTGTAAATATTTTAAATCTATGTATTCATGCATACATTCTTTCCCCAGAGAAAATGTCAATTCCTTGAGGATGTTTTTTATCTTTATTTCCCCAGCATAATGCATGGCACATGGTATGTACTTAGTGAGTGCTTATTAATTACTGGATGATTGACACCTAACTGAGTAATCTTAATTGCTTACCTCTCTATGCCTCAATTCTCATATATAATATTACAAATTTTGGAGGTATAGTCTCTAAGATCACTTCTAGGCCTAATGTCTTATGAGTTTAGAACAGGGGTGAGGAACCTGCAACCTCAAGGTCACGTGTGGCCCTCTAGGTCCTCAGGTGTGGCCCTTTGACTGAATCCAAATTTCACAGAACAAAGTTCTGGATTTAGTCTGGAAGTTTGGATTCAGTCAAAGGGCCACACTTGAGGACCTAGAAAGGACCCATGTGGCCTTGAGGCTGCAGGTTCCCCACCCCTAGACTATTAGGTTTCTTCGAGAACCATTTCTAATGTGACCATTCTTATTATCCAACTTCTTTTTTTTTTTCAATTACTTGCCTTATTTCTTTAGTTCTTCAATAGATCCCAATGCTAAAGATACATAATAGCTTCCATTGATCAATCAATTAATAAACATTTGTTAAACTCCTACTGTGTGCACTCTGGGTTTTAGGGGTAGACCTGTGGTATTATACTACTAATACTGTAGATCACAAGTCCCCACTAGTGTGTTTGCTCATTGACTGTCAGCCAGTAGAATTAATTAGCCTTTAGCAAATGTATTTACTAAGAGAGTATGCCAAGAACAGTTGTTACAAAAACATTTCTCTTAAAAGTGCAAGACACTATTCAATAAGTAAATAAATTAATGAATTATTTATGAATAGTTTGCCTACATAAGTAGGCAAACAAGTAATGAATGGATAGCTAAACAAATAATTAAAATAATAATAATAATTTTTTTAATTCCCCTCAGGGACATTACATTCTAAGGTAGATAAAACATTTATAGATCTGGCTATTCTGGCTAAATGAAAGTTACCATGTATTCTATAAAGCAACCAGCAGTTTTCATGACTCTTTCTGCATAAAATAAAATAAAATGAAATTATACTAACTCTAAATAAATCTTTATTTGATGATTAAGAATATATTTCATTATTCTACATGGTCTTCAATATAGTATTTCTAAACATGATAACTCCTTATCCAATATTATAGATGTAGTTAGGAAAGGTAGAAGAGGTTGGACTGAAATAGCATTGTCTCTAAATACATGGCCAAGAAGTTGCTTCTTAAAAGAGATTCTCCATATGATTTATTCAATCACCACTTATCATTCACTGAAATACAATGTGGGGTTTGGATTGGTCACCACATAGGGTGGGTAAAGGTCTTTGTTGTTCAATATTTATGATCATTTCTGTTCAAGGTGAATGGAAATTTAGGAAATGTTTTCAATTCTTTCAGTAGGTGTACCTTTTAATGTATCTGTTTCTATATCCCTACATTTTTCCCCCTGAAAATAATCAGATGTATTTGGCAGCTCAAACACTCTCCTCCATTAACCATTTTTTTCTAATAAACATTAGAACTAACCTTCTCTGAACCATTCAATCTCATCCTCATTCTCCAAGAAGCCATAAAATACTAGAGCTGGGAGAGAAACAATGGAAATCATTTAATCCAACTCCTTCACCTTACAAAATATGTAATGGAAACTCAGATAGGTGACATGAGTTACCTAACATCATATGGATAGTTAATTATGGAGCCAAATCTTGGAATATCTTATCATCTACTCAGTCACTGTCTTACCATTCCTGTTTAGAATCACTCCATCCAAACCAGAGGAGATGTTTCCCTCCCTGAGTGGAAATTTCACCTTGGAACTCCACTTTGGACTGACTTCAATTGTCCTGTGAGTGATGGCAATTGTACCTGAAGAGTTTTATCTGGCCAGCCCCAGATCATGCTTTGCACTTGTTCATATCTTAAGATATCTTGCCACCTGCCCTACTACCATATCAATATCATTCCTCTCTCAAAGGTAATCCAATCAATACTACTATTTTTTTTGAGACAATGGACTATCCAATGGCTTACCAGTCTTGTGACTCTTCAGTACAAAACTGTCATCCTTGGCCACCACTCCCATATATGTATTGTCTCTTCCTATAAGAATGTAAAGTCTTTGAGGGAAGAGACTATCTTACTCTTTGGCTTTGTGTTATGATGGGTTGGAATAATGTCTGCTATGTAGTAGATATTTAATAAATACATTTTCCTCCTTCCCTCTCCCTTCCTTCTCTTTCCTTTCTTCTTCTTTCCTTCCTTCTCTTCTTCCTTCCTTCCTTGATTCTACATCCAGCTCTCTATCCATATCACCAATCTGCCTCTCTCCTAAACAGAACATTGTCATTGCTGGCAGAGCCTCTAATAAGCTAGATTAAGAGAAATATACTTTCTTGACCCCATAACTCTGTCCTTACAATAACATGCTAATATTTTAGCAGGAAGTTGGTCAGTGTATATGACAGTGAGCGTCAAAGCCTATTGGAAATCTGATTGAAAATTGTTCAACTGGAACTAGGAGTTAGGATTAGGGATGAGTAGCAAGGTGTCTATTATTCCATAGAACAAATATACCAAATATCAAGGTCACTGGGTTCCACACTACAAAAAGAAAGGTCATTCATTTTCCCAGTTGCTCAATAGAGTTCAATTCAATGGAGAGGTATTACACACCTACTATATGTAAAATATGAAACATAGCTTGTCACATAAAGTGGTTTTTAATTTTTTTTACAAATCTGTTTAAGCAAATTTTTGATCGGATTACTGTAATTTAATTCTCTAAAATTATTTTTTGTAATGCTGAATATCAAATAATACAAGACTCATTTACAAACAACCACCATAAGATACTTCATGATTCCTTGGAGCACAATTTTAGAAACTTTGACTTAGTAGATTAAAAAGTGTCAGAGTCAGGAAGGTTTAAGTCCAGCATCTGACTTATATTGGCTATGTGATGTTAGGCAAATCATTTAACCTCTCAGGGCTTCTAGACTCCTCCTAAAACTACAAGTGGTAAAACGATAGCAGATCTGCATTGGTAGATAGAATTAACTCACTGGGATATTCCTCCACCAATGAAATCACAGGTCTAGACACTCTCTTTTTTCCCTTTGGTCCACAATGTGCAAAATATTGTGCCAAGAGCAGAGGGACCATAAACATGACAATGAATAAATAGTCCCTGCCTTCCAGGATCTTACATTCTCCTGAGAGATGTAACATTTAAACAAAGAAGTCAAAACAAAATAATTGAATAAGGAGAGGATGCTAACAAAGATGATAAGAAAAGGTTTCATTTGGAACCCACATCTGTTCTTAGCCTTTGAAGAAGTTTTGGATTCTCAGAGGTGAGAAGAGGAAGGAGGGCATTCCACAAATGTGGACAGTCAGAGTAAAAGCACATAGACAATAAATGAAGTGTTGTCTATTAAGAAGAGCAAGAAGGCCAATTTGGCTGGACCAAAGACTACAGGAAAAAGAGAAGCAACTGTGAGTTCAGTGAAATGAAAGAATCTAGTTTGTTTGGAATTAAGTGCACATGAATGAGGGATAATGGGAAAATGCATCTAGAAAATAGACTAGCAATGGATTGGAAGGTTTTAGTGTCAAGCTCAGGAATTCATACTTTACCCTTGGAACGATAGGATTTTATTGTAGCTCCTTGAGCAGGGGAATGACATAGGCAGAACTATGCCTTAAGAAAATTATTTTGACATCCATGGGAAACACAGATTAGAAAGGGAGAGATACCAGAAACAGAGAGAACAATAACTAGCTGTGACAATAACCCATGTTAGAGTTGATATACTAGGATAATGCTTATGAAATGGACAGAAGGAAAGAGATGTGAAAGATGTTGTAGAGGCTGAATCTCTGACACTTGGCAACTGATTGGCTATGGGCAGTGAAGAAGAAAGGGGAGATCAAGGATATTTCCAAGCTTATGAACTTGAGTGCCTAGGAGAGAAATAAAAGTGAAGGAGGGCAGGCTAAGGGAATAAAGATTAACTGAAAAGTTTAGCCCATCTGTTTGAATAACATTCTAAGCAACACAATAGCCAAATGATTCCTTCTTTATTGTTTAGGAACAAAATAGCATGAGTATTTCAACTAATACCTTGTGTTCATACCACGCTTTAGAATGTCTGAGTCACTTTTATATCCGTTATTATATTTAATCCTCACAACAATCATACATAGGTAGGTAGGAAAGGATTATTATCCTCATTTTACAGATGAGAAACCTGAGGTTTAGGATAGGGAGGAAGGATTTGCCCTACACTGTGATTATTTATCGACAGACTTAGGATTTGAACACAGGTCCTTCTGACTCAGACTATTTCTTTATCTCCCCTTCTATGCTTCTTCTTACCGCACAAAATACCAGCATGTAGCCATCAGAGAAGCTACAAGAATTGGATTCACCGAGTTCCTAATACCCTGAACAGACAGACATGTCCTCAGGTTACAGCTACTGAGCATAAAGTGGGCTAGAGGCTGGTGTCCAATTATTCAAAAATACAAAGAGAAAAGAACAGACAGCAGCAGCAGACTCTTGAGAGGTTGTCTTAATTAAAGCAAGTCTTTCTCCGGGGTAGGTTTTAGAGGACAGACTCTAGTCCCTAGGCTAGAGCCATAAGGAGGAGTTCTTAAGTGGACACAGGCTTCATTGATGACCCCTACATCACAACTCAAAATGGCATGATTCCTCTGCACAGCAAAGCAGACTAAGCTACCGGCTACCTCTTCTCTCCTGGGAACTAGGAATACTCACTAGCATCTATTCCTTCAAAGGCTTTCAGTGTTTCTTCAGCTTGTGTTATAGGCCATTGAACCAGTTTGCCTACAATCGACAAGTACAGTAAAATATTATGAGATGCTACATCACATCCATTGGCAAAATGCAAATATAGAAAGCAACGACGTAGCCTTTATCCACTAATATTATAATTCTTTAGAGACGAGCTGTAAAGTTTTTCTTTTGCTCCCCTGGCATTATTTCTGTTTCTTTTTACATCTGCATAATGTTTCTTATTGTATTCTTTATGTTTACAGATATTTGCTTTGCTCTATTACTTTCCTAAATCCAGGGGAAATCCCTTGCAATGTTTTGCTATTCGTTTGGGGTTTTTAGGACGAAAACAGTGTAAAAAGTGGAATAAGTAGCAAATTGGGCATGAAAGTGGCCTTTAAGCAAATTTACTTCAGTGTGGAAGTCAGAGCTCCTATGTGCTGCTCTATCACTGAGAGCTGGCCTACCTCTGATGTTAACACAGGGTAATAATAATAAATCATAGGATCATAGCTCTAAAGCTTTATTTTACAGATGAAGAAACTGAGGTCCATGTCGATTAAGAGACATTCCAAGGTCAAACAGGTAGTAACCATCAGAAGCAGGATTTGAACCCAAGTCCTTTGAGTTTAGAATCAGTTCTCATTCTATTGTACCACTGATTTGTTGATAGGTTCAACTCTTTAAAGTGTTGTTACACCCATTATTTCACACATTTATTATAGCTGCTCTTAGATGTAAGGTGGGAACAATAATCTCCATTGTACAGATGAGGAAATGGAAGCCAAGAGATGTTAAGTCATTTGTCCAAGCCAATTGGTGGCACTGGAAGAGCTAGAACCTGTGTCTCCTGGCTTCATCAGACAAGTTACAGGAGTACAGCTGCACCTATTAAAAACTATGCAGTAGGAAATTATGGCAGAAGAGAGAATTATGTCCTTGAAATCACTTCAGTTTGACTCCTTAGTTCTCCCACTTGTAAAAGGAGAGGATCAAATTGGAATGATCTCTAAGGGCCCTTCTAATGCTAACATCTGAAATTCTGTACAAAGTTTGTCTTAGATGTCCAGTCTTTTATGGTCTAATCAACAGGGACCTAACTGTGAACAAAGTGGTAGGCTAAGAAGAATTCTAGGTTTGGACAAGAATTCTAGCCCAATGGACTTTAGGCATGTCTCTTGTCCTCTTCCTGCATCCCCTGTCCATGAAATGAGTGGGGTTGGATGAGATGAACTCCTAGTTCCCGTTGGTGATTTCTAAGTCCTGACATTTCAGTATCTCAGCTAGATTTGCCTTTTTGGGCAATCCAACCTACCTATATCCCAGATCTTCCTCTCTTTTTTTCCATTATACTTTAGTAGTTTTGTGTTCATCCCCTTTGGGTCCGGCTTTTAAAATGATTTGATAAGTAAATCTTGTTAAGTAATCCATGATAGGGACAGCTAGGTGGTACAACTCAGAGAGTGCCAGACCTGGTGTCAGGAAGACTCATCTTCCTGAGCTCAAATCAGACACTTACTAGTTGTGTGACCCTGGGCAAGTCATTCAACCCTGTTTGCTTCAGTTACCTCATCTGTAAAATGAACTGGAGAGGGAAATGGCAAACCACTCCAGTATCTTTGCCAAGAAAACCCCAAAATGGAGTCACAAAGAGTTGGATATGATTGAAATGACTGAACAACAATAACAAATCCATGGTAGTGTGATGAGGATTAGACTTGTAATTTTGTTAGTAGAAAGAACTCCTTTTACCAGTGAATGTCAACAGCTTCTTTTTAATAAATAAACAATCTTAGATAGTTGCTTAGTGAACTGGGAGGATAAGTAACTGCACGAAGTCATATAGCAGTATATGTCAGAGGCAGGACTTGAACCCAGCTCTTCATGGCTTTGAGTTATGCTCTTCATCCACTACCCCACGCTGCCCCCATGATAGTAAATCTCATAATAATATGTCGCCTTAAGATTTGCGAAGTACGGGGCGGAGCCAAGATGGCCGCATGAAAACAGCGTCTTACTGGAGCTCTCTCACAAGTTCTGTTAGATTCCTATAAAAAAGTGAATTTGAGCAGATTTGAGAGAGTTAAAAACCATGAGAAGTCTGAGTGGGGCAAAGTTCCCAGCCAGAAGAGTCTGAAAGGCTGAAGGAATGAATCTGTAGGCTAGGAGAGCGCTCGGAGTGCGGAGCTGCCTCAGACAGGACCAAAGCAGAAGCAGCTGGCCGGGAAACCCATGTAGCAGACAGGCTTGGAGAAAGCCAAGCACAAGAAACCAGCGGAGATCCCCAGGCCTCCCAACACAGGATGGCACTCTGGGGAAGGGACAAGAGGAACTGCAACGCCACCAACCGTGAGATACCAGCTCCTGAGGCTTGCAGCCCAAAGGTTTCAAAAGCTTCTTGAACTTCCCAGAGACATAATGGCCAGGTAAACGGCTCTAATCCCTCCCCTCCCCACCCAGAGAATTCCTCAGGGGAAAAAGAAAACAAACAAAAAAAAACCCACTGGAATAAAGGAGACAGAAGTGGGGCTTCAGTGGCCAAGTAGTGGGAGTACCTGAGTCCCAGAGGGGCACAGCCAGTAGGGATCAACACCAGGAGCTCAGACATATTCTTGCTTGCCCGGGGAAGTACCAGACATCCAGCTCAAACAACAAAGAGCTGAGACCATTGCTGAAGAGCAACAGTGCTGGAGAACAACCCCAGGGGAAGAGATTTCGGGCAGCCAGACCCCCTCCCCCACACCTCAGGAAACTGAAGGCTATAATTCACAAGGCCAACAAAGAGACTCACAATCTCCAGAATAAGAAAGCTAGGACAGTGAGCCCTGAGCCCCAAAAGCAGAAATTTACTGTAAAGCCAGGAAAAGGCTAACCAACATGAAGAACACAAAAAAACGAGGTCCATTGATTCTTTTTATGGAGACAGGCAGGATCAAAATACCAATTTAGAAGAGGATAACAATGACACTAT
>JAQQSZ010002925.1:0-14599 GCA_028646595.1 Phalanger gymnotis
GATTTAGAGCATTTTTCCATATGACTGGAGATATCATTAATTTCTTGCTCTGAAAACTTCCTGTTCATATCCTTGACCATTTTTCAATTGGAGAATGCCTTGTATTCTTATAAACTTGACTCAGTTTTCTAAATATTTTAGACGTAAGGCTTTTATCAGAGGCACTGGTGGTAAAAATTATTTCCCAGATTTCTTCTTCCATTCTAATTTTGGTGGCATTGGCTTTATTTGTAGAAAACCTTCTCAATTGAATGTAATCAAAATCATCCATTTTGCATTTCACAATATTCCCTCACTCTTGTTTGGTCATAAATTCTTCCATTCTCCATAGATCTGACAGGCAAACTATTCCTTGATCTCCTAGTTTGCTAATAGTATCAGCCTTTATAGCTAAATCATCACTCATTTGGACTTTATCTTGGTGTAGGGTGTAAAACTTTTGTCTATGCCTAGTTTATGTCATACTATTTTCCAGTTTTCCCAGTAGTTTTTTGCCAAATAATGAGTTCTTATCCCAGAAGTTGGAGTCTTTGGATTTATCAAATAGTAGATTACTATAATCATTGACTACTGTGTCTTGGGTTCCCAACCAATTTCATTGATTCACCACTCTATTTCCTAGTCAACACCAAGTAGTTTTAATGATTGCTGTTTATAATACAGTTTAATATCTGGTACAACTAGGCCACCTTCCCTAGCATTGTTTGCATTAACTCCCAAGATATTCTGGACCTTTTGTTCTTCCACATGAATTTTGTTATTGTTGTTTCAAGCTCTATAATTTTTTTTGGTAATTTGATTGGTATGCCACTGAATAATAATTATTTGAGGTAGAATTGTCATTTTTATTATATTGGATTGGCCTATCTATGAGCAACTGATTTTTACCCAATTATTTAGATCTGACTTTATCTCTGTGAAAAGTATTTTGTAATTGTGTTCATATAGTTAATGGGTTTGTTTTGGCAGGTAGAAGCCCAAATATTTTATAATGTCTAGAGTAAATTTAAATGGAATTTTTCTTTCTTTTAAAAAAATAAAAATTTCATTGAAAGTCCCTATTTTGCCCTGAAGTATTGTACTCAGGTTTGCTGGGTAGGTGATTCTTGATTTTAATCCTAGCTCCTTTGACCTCTGGAATATCATATTCCAAGCCCTTTGATCCCTTAGCATAGAAGCCTCTATATCTTCTGTTATCCTGATTGGATTTCCACAATACTTGAATTGTTTCCTTCTGGCAGTTTGCAATATTTTCTCCTTGACCTGGGAACTCTGGGATTTGGCTATAATATTCCTAGAAGTTCCTTTTTGGGAATCTTTTTCAAGAGGCAATTGGTGAATTCTTTCAATTTCCAATTTATCCTCTTCTAGAATATTAGGGCAGTTTTCCTTGATAATTTCTTGAAAGATGATGTCTAGATACTTTTTATCATGACTTTTAGGAAGTGCAATATTTTTTAAATTATCTCTACTGGAGCTATTCTCCAGGTCAGTCATTTTTCCAACGAGATATTTCACATTGTCTTCCTTTTATTCATACGTTTGGTTCTGTTTTATAATTTCTTGATTTCTAATAAAGTCACCATCTTCCACTTGCTCCATTCAATTTTTTTTAAACTAAGATTTTTTTATTTGTAGTTTACAACACTCAGTTCTTCATGATTTTGAGTTCCAGATTTTCTTGTCCCCCTCCTCCCCAAGACCACATGGAATCCAATATATCTTCTACATATAACTTTGCATCAAACTTATTTGTACACTACTTAAGTTGTAAAGAAGAATTATGACCAATGGAATGAATCATGAGAAAGAAGAAACAAAACCCCCCCCAAAAAAATAAAAGAGAAAAAATAGGAAAATAAAGGAGAGCAAATACTTTGGTTCAATCTGCATTCAAACTCCATAGTTCTTTCCCTGGCAGTAGATAGCTCTCTCCATCGTGAGTCCTTTGGAGTTGTCTTTGAACCTTGTATTGCTGAGAAGAGCCAAGCCTATCAAGGCTAGTCATCACAGAATCAATATATCTGTGGTTGTGTATAATGTTCTCCTGGTTCTGCTCCACTGACCCAGCATTATATCATGTAGGTTTTTTCAGGTTATTACGAAGTCCATATCTACCCCTTTTCTTATAGCACAATAGTATTCCATTACATTCATATACCACAAATTGTTCAGCCATTCTCCAATTGATGGGCATCTCCTCGATTTCCAATTTTTTGCTATAAATGTTTCTGCACATACGGGCCCCTTTCCCACTTGTGTTGTCTCTTTGGGATACAGCCCTAGAAGTGGTATTGCTGGGTCAAAGGGTATGAACATTTTATAGCCCTATGGGCATAGTTACAAATGGCTCTCCAGAATGGCTGGGTCAGCTCACAACTCCATCAGCAATGTAACAGTGTTCCAACTCTCCTACATCCTCTCCAGCATTTATCATTTTCCTGTTTCGTCATGCTACCCAATCTGACAGGAGAGATGTGGTACCTAAGAGTTGTTTTGATTTGCATTTCACTAATCAATAGTGATTTAGAGCATTTTTCATATACCTATAGATATCTTCTAGAATTATTATAGCCAAATTTCAAAACTCCTAGGTCAAGGAAACATATCATAAGCCACCTGAAAGGAACAATTCAAGTATTGTGGAGCCTCAATCCAGATAAGATAATATGTAGCACCTTCTACAATAAAGAATCTGAGGGTTTGGAATATGAATTTCCTCAGTTACAAAGGAGCTAGTATTATATCCAAGAATCACCTACCCAGCAAAAACACTATAATTCTTCAATGAAATAGAGGACTTTCAAGCATTCTTGATGAAAAGACCAGAGCTGAATAGAAAATTTGACTTTCAAACACAAAATTCAAGAGAAGCTTAAAAAGGTAAACAGAAAAGGGAATTCATAAGGTACTTAAAAAGGTTAAAACGTTTAAGTTCCTAAGAAGATGATACTTGTAATCATAAAAAACTTTCTCTCTCTCTCTCTCTCTCTCTCTCTCTCTCTCTCTCTCTCTTTTTCTTTGTCTCTCTCTGTGTCTCTCTGTCTGTCTCTGTCTCTGTCTCTCTCTCTCTGTCTCTCACATACACACACACACACATACACATGGCACAGGTGTGAGTTGAAAATAAAGGGATGACATCTCAAATAGTAAAATAAAAGGGTGAGAGAAAAAAATTACCAGGAGAAAGGGAAAGGGAGAGGAAGAATGGGTTTAAATTATCTCACACAAAGAGATAAGTTTTTACTATAGAGAAGAAGATAAAGAAGGTAGGGGCAGGGAGTAAGTGAACCTTATTCTCATCAGAATTGGGTCAAGGAGGGAATAACATGTATAGATAGGAAAGTAGGAGAAGAAGGGGATAAGAGAAGGCAGAGGGTGATAGAAGGATGGGCAGATTGAGGGACGGGATAGTCAGAAGCAAAATAATTTTGATCAGGGACAAAGTGAAAGAGAAAGAATAGAATAAATGTGAGGATATGATGGGTTTAAATACATTTAGCAATGGTAACTTTAAAAATAAAATTGAGGGGGCAGAGCCAAGAGGTTGGAGTAGAAGCAGGGACTTGACTGAGCTCTCCCCCCAACTCCTCAAATTACCTGTAAAAATTAATCTAAACAAATTCTAGAGCAGCAGAAGCCACAACATAACAAAGTGAAGCAAATTTCCAGCCCAAGACAATCTGGAAGACCACTTGGAAGGGTCAATCACACAATGCTCAGCCTAGATGGGAATAGGACAGGCCTCAGAGCACTGAATCACTGGCAGCTGTGGTGGTTTCCAGACTTCTAAACCCATAAATGCCAAAGACAGCTTCGAAGGTCAGTGAGAAAGCTCTCTCAACTGGGTGAGAGAGTGTGGTCTGGCCACAGTCACAGGCCCAGGGTGGTGGCAGGCACTGCCACAGTGGTAGCTACTTCTGGAGCTCTCAGTCTATAGATGGTAGGAGAACTGAGCAGCTGATCTGGGTCGCTGTCCTGGGTGGTGGTCTTGGGGTGAAGTGAAGTGCTGGTGTGGTGGAGCTGGTGGGGGCTGTGGAGAGGGAACCCTCCTCAAAGTTCCAGGACAGAGAAAAGTGCCTGTGGGACTAGAGCATAGGCCAGGAGAGAAGTAAATATCTCTCTTTCGATCTTACCACTTTGGAGGCACTGAGAATTTATATGTCCCTAGAGATATCTCTGAAAACAGCTGCACAAAATCTCTGATACTTGGGATAGGACACCTTCCACTTAACAAAGAGGTCAAAAGTAAAATAATTGGCTGTGGGAATGAGCAACAGGGGGAAAACAATAAGAGTATAGAAGGTTACTTTCTTGGTGAAAAGATGTTTTCTTACATGCTTAGTAATGAGGAAGATCAAGCCATGTAGCCAGAGGAAGACAACAAGGTCAAGGCTCCTACATCCAAAGCCTTTAAGAAAAATATGAAATTGTCTCAAAAAGGATTTTGAAAATCAAATAAGAGAAGTGGAGGAAAAATTGGGAAGATAAATGAGAATGATGTAAGAAAATCATGAAAAACGAGTCAACAGCTTGCTAAAGGAGAACCAAAAAATGCTGAAGAAAATAACACCTTTAAAAATAGACTGACCCCAATGGCAAAAGATGTCCAAAATGCCAATGAACAGAAGAGTGCCTTGAAAATCAGAATTAGCCAAATGGAAAAGGAGGTCTAAAAGCTCATTGAAGAAAATAAAATTAGAATTGAGCAAATGACTTTATGAGAAATCTAAAAATTTTGAAACAAAACCAAAAGAATGAAAAAATAGATGACAATGTGAAATATCTCATTGGAAAAACAACTGCCCTGGAAAATAGATCCAGGAGAGAGAATTTTAAAATTATTGGACTACCTAAAAGCCATGATCAAAAAAAGAGCTTAGACACCATCTTTCAAAAAAAATTGTCAAGAAAAGCTGCCCTGATATTCTAGAACCAGAGGGTAAAATAGAAATGGAAAGAATCTACCTATTATTTCCTGAAAGAGATCCCAAAAGGAAAACTCCTAGGATATTGTAGCCAAATTCCAGAGTTCCCAGGTCAAGGAGAAAATATTACAAGTGTCCAGAAAGAAACACTTCATGTGGAAACACAATCAGGATAACACTTGATCTATCAGCTTCTAAATTAAGGGATTGAAGGGCTTATGTTGGGGTCCCTCTTACCCCAAACTCCCAGGCCTTTGTCCACCAAAGGCCTAATCTCGCGGGCAATGAACGAGGCGGGAGGCATAAGATGGTGAGCTGCTCCATTTAATCAAGTTAGTCGCAAACTTTTATAGCTTTGATTACGTAGCAATAGGGCCACCTGGTCCAGCCTACTCTCTGCCTACTCTTCTCCCCTTTCCTTCCCTCGCTCTCCCCATGATTCACCTGTGCACAGGTAAATCCGGAAAAGAACCCGGCACAACGTTGCCAACAAGGGCGAGACCTTTCCTCCTGACTCCATCTTGTCCCCCCCATACCTCAGAGCCCTGAGTTTATCTCAGTAGGCCCTAGGTGTGGAGGTCCAGCGAGGGCAGGGGTCAGCTCTAACTCCCCACGCTCTCCCCATGATTCACCTGTGCACAGGTAAATCCAGAAAAGAACCCGGCACCACCTTGCCAACAAGGGCGAGACCCTTCCTCCTGACTCCATCTTGTCCCACCCATACCTCAGAGCCCTGAGTTTACCTCAACAGGCCCTGGGCGTGGAGGTCCAGCGATGGTAGGGATCAGCTCTAACTTGCCCTGTTACATGCTTAGAATATGATATTGCAGAGGTCAAAAGAGATATCATTAAAAGCAAGAATCACCTACCCAGCAAAACTGAATATATTTCGGGGGGAGGGGGCGGGAATGGAATTTCAATGACATAGAGGACTTCCAAGCATTCTTGTTGAAAAGACCAGAGCTGAATAGAAAAATTTGGCTTTAAAATACAAGAATCAGGGAAAACATGAAAAGGTAAACAGGAAAGAGAAGCCATAAATGACCTATTGAAGTTGAACTGTTTACATTCCTACATGGAAAGAAGATATTTGCAACTCAAGAGACCTTTCTCAGTAATAGGGTAGTTAGAGGGAATATACATACATACATACATACATGCATACATATGTGTGTATATGTATATGTATACATGTATATGTGTTTATATATGTGTATGTATATAGATATAGGTATATATGTATACATATGTATATATTTATGTATATATGTAAATAGAGCACACAGGTGGAGCTGAATATGAAGAGATGAGAACTAAAAAAATAAAATTGTATTAAGAGGAATATACTGGCAAAAAGAGAAAGAGAGAGGTAGAATGTAGTAAATCATCTTGCATAAAAGCAGCAAGAAAGAGCTTTTATAATGGTTTGGAAGAAGGGGCAGGTAAGACGGAATAAGTGAGCCTTACTCTCATTGGATTTGGCTTAAGTATGCAACAACATACAGATTCAATTGGGTGTGGAAATCTATCTTACCCTACAGGAAAGAAGAGGGGAAGGGGATAAGAGAAGGGAGATAATAGAAGGGATGCCAGATCAGAAGGAGAGAATAGAATAAATGGAGGGCCAGATAGGATAGAGGGTCATATAGTTAGTCTTTCACAACATGACTATTATGGAAGAGTTTTGCATGACTAAACATGTATAACCTATATCAAATTGCTTCCTTTCTCAATGGGTGGAGAGAAAGTAAAGAAGAGAATGTGGAACTCAAGACTTTAAAAATGAACGTTAAAAATTGTTTTTACATGCAACTGAGAAATAAGATATACAGGCAATGGGGGAAAGAAATCTTTCCCTGAAGTAAAATAGAAGGGAAGGGGATAACAGAAGGGGATGGGGGTAATAGAAGGGAGGGCAGATTGGAGAAAGAGATAATCAAAACGCCCACTGTTCTGGGATGGGGAGAGGGGAGAGATGGGGAGAAAATTTTGAATTCAGAATCTTGTGGAAATGAATGTTGAAAACTGAAAATGCATAAATTTATAAATATTGTCAATTCAAAAAAAGAAAAAAGAAATGATGCACGTTTCTATGACAAAGGTCTCATTTCTCAAACATAGAGAGAATTGAGTCAATTTTATAAAACATGAGAGCCATTCCCCAACTGATTAATGGTGAAAAGATAAAGATATGAACAGTTTTCAGATGAAGAAATCAAAGCTATGACAACATGAAAAAATGTTCTAACTCACTATTGATTGGAGAAATGCAAATTAAAATAATTCTGTGGTACTGCCTCATACCTTTTAGATTGCCTAATAGGACAGAAGGACAAATGTCAGAGGGGATGTTGGAGAATTGAGACATTAATTCATTGTTGGTGGAGTTGTGAACTGATTCAACCATTTTGTAGAGTAATTTAGAACCATGCCCAAAGGGCTATAAAACCATGCATACCCTTTGATCTAGCAATACTGCTACTAGGTTTATATCCAAAAAAGGGAAAAAAATAAAAAGGAAAAGGATGTATATATACAAAAATATTTATAGCAGCTCTTTTCTGGTGGCAATGAATTGGAAATTGAGGAGATGCCCACCAATGGGAGAATGGCTGAACAAATTATTGTATTGATTACGATGAAATACTATTATACTGTAAGAAATGATGATCAGGATGCTCTCAGAAATAACTAGAAAGATTTATATGAGCTCATGCAAAGTAAAATGCACTATTTACAGAGTAACAGTGATATTGTAAGATGATCATTTGTGAATTCCTTAGCTATTTTCGGTAATTCAGTGATCCAGGACAACTCTGATGGACTTATGATAAAAAATGCTATCTATCCTTGGTGTTGGGGGGCAGGGAACTGATGGTAGCTGAATACAGATTGATGCATACTTTGTGTTTTACCTTATTTTTGAGGTATTTTTTGTTCTGTGTTTTCTTTCACACCATGACTAGTATGGAAATTCTCCACATAACTGCACATGTATAACCTATATTGAAGTGCTTGTCTACTCAGTGAGAGGAGAAGTGTGGAGGGAGAAAGGGAGAAACTTTGGAATTCAAAGTTTATAAATGAATGATAAAGATTATTTTTAAATGTAACTGGGAAAAATAAATACTAAATAGCAGGGGGAAAGCAAAAAAAGAAGAAAGAAATGAAGAATTCAGAGAAGTTTTGAAGATTTACATGAATTGATTCATGTTGAAGGAAGAATAACCAGGTAAACAGTATTCTCAGTGACTACAAAAATATAAATAAGAGAAAAATAAGAAAATAAAAATTAATGAATTCTTATGTTATGAAAACCAATCCTGGACTAGAAAAATAATTGAGAAAATTCACCTCTGCTTTTACTGCAGTGATGATGGACTATGAGTGTGAAATATCACATATGTTTCTGGATGCTGTGATATTAATTAGATTTGGCATGCTGGATATATTAATTAGATTAACTGAAATATTTTTGGGCAGGGGAGTGATAAATTTAGAAATGAATCTCATATAAATACTAGTGATATTAGCAAGAATTTGATTTAAAAAATTTATACTTCAAGTAAGTCACAGAGCTAAACCTCAGTTTGGTATATCTTTATCCAGATCGATAAGAATTTCCTGTTCCCTCTTACTATCTATTTTGATCATTTATTGCTATTTTGAATCATTATATATTATGTAATTGCAACATCAAATTTGTGTGAGCACAAAGAGGACTAAGCTGAGGGATGAAATGATTTCTTAGGTTAATTTGGCTGTATTTCCAATGCTGGGCCTTAGAATAAAAATGATATTTTTTTTCTAATCAGAGTCCTACTTTTTCTAGTTTCAAGTGGCAATGTGTCAGTTTATGTCAAACATTCTGAAATCATAATGTTCTTCTTAATCAGTGCACGGTCACTTAGACTAATGCAATAGAATACACACACACATACACACAGACGTACATATATACATATATATACACACACACACATATACATATATGTGTGTTTTCATGCAGCATTTTTTTAAGAGGCAGGGCAGTGGGTACATTAGTCAGATCTGGGATTCTTTCAACCACCACCAAAGCAATAAATTCTACCAACTCTTATGTTGACCATATTAGCCTTAAAAAAAATATGCCTCATAGGCTTCTTGCTGAAGCTGATTGACAGGTGTCCTCATTAGCAGCTGGAGATGAAATTCTTATGGATTCCGTCTCTCACCTCCCTCTTAGGAATTGACTGAAGAGCAGTTCTTTTGATATAAAGTGATCTGACAGCAGGAGCACCATATTAGGGCCAGATTTCCTGATTTTTTTTTCATTTTTCAGCAGAAGTTAATTTCCAGATTTCTTTCTTCATAACTGAAAGGAAGAAATTTCTACATTTACTGGGATCACCAAATGGCTTAGGACTAGTATGCTAGTGGAAAAGTTGAAGAAGAGTAGTTTTAGAAATAAATCATTTCAAGACAGTTCATCAAAGTTTTGTTCATCTTTACTTATTTTAAAATTAGTATTGATTTTATTTATCCATGGCTTTTGCTTCAAAATATATTTTTCACTTTCCTCTCTTTTACACCTATCCCCTGTAACAAATAATTTAAAAAAGACTTAAGTAAAACTAGTTCAGCAAAATTAATCAACACATCAATCCAGTCTGACAGTATATGCAATGCTTTATAGGAAGCTTTGAAACTCTAGCACTTTGTAATATTTTTTATAAATTTATTTAAATTTAAATTTATTATTAAAATTTTTATTACATTAAATTTAACATGATAGTAAAAAATGGTCCTATTTGTTTCTGCTTCTGAACTTCACTCTATTCTCTTCTGCATATTTTTAAAATATTTAATTGATATTCTTTTCTTGTTTTAGATGACTTTCACTACAGATCAGATTCTTCCCATAACTTCCATCCTCCCCTCCTCTAACTCCCAGAAGCAAAGTCATCCTTTGTAACAAATAAACATAGTAAGCTAAATCAAACTCACACATTAAGCATGTTCAAAAATGTTCCTTATTTTGCACATCTAATTCTTTTCTCTTGCCAAGAGATAAGAGGCAGGTTTCATCATTAGTCTTTTAAAGTCATTATTCGTCATTTCATTCATCAAAGCTTCTAAGGCGTTCAAAGTTGTTTTCCTTTGTGTTGTTTCATTCATTGTATAAATCATTCTTCTTGTTTATTTCATACAAATATTCCCAGGTATGTCTGAGTTAATCTTTTTTGCTATTTCTTACAATGCAATAATATCCCATGATTTTCTTGTACCATAATTTTCTCAATTATTCCCCAACTGATGTAACCCTACTATGTGATAATGTTTAATTTATTCTGGATCTTGTTTACTTTATCTATTCCTATGATCAACTCTTGTATTGTTAAATACTATTAAGGAGATTTAATTTACCATAAAACAGCGTGCTTATGAAACAATTTTTGATGGTACTTAACTTCTCTAGATAAAGCCACCATAGTGTCCTTGTAAAAATTTCTTGTTGGTTTTCAATCATTTCAGTCTTGTTTGACTGTCTTTGTGACCCCATTTGTGGTTTTCTTGGCAAAGATATTGGAGTGGTTTGACATTTCCTTCTCCAGTTCATTTTATAGATGAGGGAATAGAAGTTAGCAAATATCCGAGGTGAGATTTGAAGTCATGAAGATGAGTCTTCCTCATTTCAGGCCCCTCACTCTGTACCACTAATCTGCCTCCTTAAGAAAATAAATCTGGTTATCGGGAAGGATATGATAAAGGACATGGATACTCAATGATCTTCAGAAAACCACCAGATCTAAGAGGGCTTGACTTCCTCTGGCTGGGATGTTTTATGTTTTTAGGCCACCAAGAAGTTGCATTGGGGAAGTCAGGTCCCATCTGATTCTAGCCATAGTTTGTTTATTAATATATTTATTAATATATTTATTTATTTATTTAAGGGAAAGCTAATTACTAAAGAGTTCCAATTCTTAAGGGAAGGGTGATGGACCTGGGCCTCTTGGTGTCATAGGTGGGAAGAAGCTGTATCAGGAAAACGCTGGCAAATATTATTTCTATTACAGCACTACACATGTAAATCAATTTATGTAGTGTTGTCACATTTAGTATATTAGTATTGTCTTGCTCTGAGAAATTAATGTCTCACCAATTCTTTTAGTCTTCTTTTATTTTGGTGGTACTTTATATTTTTTTTATACAATTCCTGTGTGTGTGCATTTTGGTGGGTGGATTCCTCTACATTTTTTACATTCTTCAGTTATTTTTGGATGAAATTTCTTTTTACTATCACTTCCTGCTGAGTTTGTTGGTTATAGACAGAAAGGCTGTTAATTTTGTGGGTAGAGATCATCAGTACTTACTGTGCCATTTTAGAGATGTTTATAGTAGAACTTTCAGAGTTATATTAGAAAGAAACCTTGTGTTAAACTCTGATTCAAGTAGCGGTAAGCAAAACTGGTAGAGGAAGTTACTGCTGCATAAAGGGTTTTTGCTCTAGAGATCCATTTATAAGGCTGTTGTTTACAAATCAGAATACATTTTCCCATTTAACAATATTATAAATGTTAGACAGGCTCCCAGGACAATATAACAATATGTGTATACATACACACATATATACATACATATACATATATGTATACGTATATATGTGTATGTCTACATGTTTGTGTATACTCTTACAGTGTAATTGAAGTAATATTTAGTGCAAATAGTATTTTATACCCTAACTGCTTTATGTAACAAACTAACTTTCTTTGGAAATATATATATGTATATATATGAATATATATATATACATATATATATATATATATATATTCAGAGTTCTAATTATAAAGCCAGAAATGTATGTATCTCCCTCTATTGCCACGGGATCAGTAATGATTCTTCATTTCCACTCCCCCTCTGTTAGGACTATTCCTATTCCAGGCCACCTCAATAATATTTCCTATAGACTGGGGAGGATATACAACAAGTTATAACTAAAATATAACAGTCAGGGACCAAGTTTATGCAGGATGAGGATCTTGGATCTCCCTGGAAATTTTATAAACTTTTTTTTACTACTGTAGTTTAGTTGATACAAAACACCTCTAGCACCAAAAAAAAGTCTATGATACACTCATCCACAAGCATATAAAGTTTTAAGGAAGGTGAGGTCCAGCTTACAACATATGAAAAGTGGAAAAGTCACAGGGTTTGGAAATCCTTTTGCTGTAGTACTTAGGATATCCACTGCAGACACAGTGAAACCTTTCTGTTGGGTTTCCTGCAGAACCTTGGATTGCCTTTTCTTCATGGAGTAAAATCAGTCTTCAACAGCCATCAGATATTCTGGAAATGCTGCTAGCATGCAGATGGAAAACTTAAAATGGTCTGAGAAGTCAAATCTAAACAATTAGAGAAATATTAATTGCTTATGGTTAGGCTGAGCCACTATAATACAAATGAAAATTATACCCAAATTTGTTTATTTGAGTGCTGCACCAATCAAACTACCAAAAATTATTTGATAGAGCTAAAAAAAAAGTCACAAAGAAATTCCTCTGGAAGAAGAAATGGTAAAAGAAATCAGAGAAATCAGTAGAGGGAAAAAAGTCAAGTCACACAGACTAGCAGTATCAAATCTCAAACTGTATTACAAAGCGATAATCATATAAACAGTCAGATACTAGATAGGAAATGGAGTGGTGGATCAATGGAATAGCTTAGATACACATTATAAAATAGTAAATGGCCATAGTAATTTAACATTTGATAAATTCAAAGATACAAGCTTTTGGGACAAAATTTCAACATCTGACAAAAATTGCAGAAAAATATTGGAAAATACTTTGGCAAATCAAAACAAAATCTAGTGCCTGGGGTAAGATTCAAACTCCTGTCTTTCTGACTCCATATCCAACAATCTATTTTCTGTGCTACCTAGTTGCCATGTGAAAGTGGTGTCTGTGTGTGTGTGTGTGTGTGTGTGTGTGTTCAGTTGTGGTGGGTATAATTATGGTGGTAGTACTGATCTACAAGAGACTAAGGTCACCTGCTGTTGCAAACTCTGGGGGATATTTTTGAGGTCTCAGTCAGCTCCCTAGTCATGCTGATTTTTGCCTTCTGTGACTTCAATTATTGACTATTCAGCTTCCTTTTCTTTTTTACTGCTAAGATTTATAATATATTTTAAGAACCTGGTTAAATGGTTTTTAATCAAGAATCATTTATTTTCTCTCCCTCTCACCTCTAACTCCTAGTAGAAAAGCCCAACACCACCAATAATAATGACAGCAACAACTCTGTAAGAAACAGGTAGCCTCAAATTGGGCCAGTGCCTGAAATTAAATTGAACTTCCTTTCTCTTATACTGCTAACCATGATGCAGGCCCATCTCTTAGTCCTCTATCATGCTTTGCTGATGATACTATTTATCCATTGAATCTGTGATTGCTACTCAGATATCTGGAATTCTTAAAAAAAATAGACTTCAGGAAGCCAATGAATTTTAGGCAGCATGTGTAACATAAAGGATAAAGAAAAATTCATTTTCTGTAAAATGCCTCAAGTACTAAAACTGTTAAGTAGTAGATAAAGCATTGCCTGGCCTTAGAGACAACTGGCTCTCTCTCTTTCTCCCCTTCATGTTTACCTTCCTTCTTCCTTCTTCCTCCTCCTCCCTCACATTGTTTTCTCTCCTGATGTAGAAAAATAAACACAGGATAATCTTTAATCTTTCTCTCTCCTTAAATCCTGTGAGAGCAAAACCTTGATTTGTTAACACAGAACCTGAATTAAGATCAGTTGTTTTCTCCTTTATTTCTACTCTAAAACAGGATTGTTTGTATTTCATTTCCCATGTGTTTTGTGTAGCTGGAGCTCATGAACTTTTCATTGATCAACTTTAGAGGCTGGTTTAGATTTTAGATTCATAGCGTTCTCAATCATTAAAGAAAGATTATTGAAGTAGTCTTCTAAAAAACATGACCTTTCTTCTCAGCCATCCCTCTCTCTGAGCTGTTTCTACCTTTTTCTCCAATGGGGCAGAAGTGGAGTTTACAGTTACATCTGTGTGTGTTTGTGTGTGTGTGTGTGTGTGTGTGCAATCCTACACCAACAATGTGAATTCCTACATAAGTAATTTGTGATTACTATTAATTTCTTCAAAGTTACATAGAAAAGCACTAAATAATGCATATGCTAGGTACTTTATGGGACACAAAGATAGATAAAACATCCTGCCATCAAGGTACTTACAATCTAATAGGTAAGAATGATTATAATGAAGTAAGTCTTTTCCCAGGAATATATATTTTTTCCCATCATGATGGGGGTAAATAAAATTTCCTCAGGCAGCTAGAGATGCTAGCTTTTGTATTTACATGTAATTTCCCTACATTGTTTTCCTTGCTTACTTGTACCCATTTTTTCTCAGATATAGAGCTTGATAGGCAATGAAAGTGGGCCATCTAGGTGGTGCAGTGGTAGGTGCAGTAGGAAGGCCGAATTTATGATCTCAAATATAATCATGTATATGTTTGAATGGTCTGAAATCGCAAGGTATGAGAGATTCTCTAAGGAGAAAACAACAAGAAATTTATTTAGGCCCCACCGCAGCAAAAACTTGAACCAGCCTCCCCATTCCAACATCTTGACAAAAAGACTCCAGGCCCAGAAAGCCCATTTCACAA
>JAQQSZ010002926.1:0-14599 GCA_028646595.1 Phalanger gymnotis
TCTTTCACTTAATCTCAATCTTTCATATACTAGCCGGTAGGCTGATAACACTATCCAGCTTTGCCTAGATAGTGATGCCCCTGACTGAATTCCCACCTCTTGTAAACACCTTTCCAAATCCCTAGGATCTCTTCTCTGTAGCCTTGGTTCCCAGTTTTCACAGGGTCCAGCTCTTTTAGCCAATTCCTTTGCTAGGGAGGAATAAAATGGATCCTCCCACCCTGGGACATTCATCTCTTCCTCTGAAGTTCTTCTGCTTCTAAATACAGGTCTTATACCTAGCGATCCCATCCACCTAGTTGCCAAATGTAGTAGGAAGGCCGAATTTATGATCTCAAAGAGAATCATACATATGTCTGAACAGTTCAGAATCGTTAGATATAAGTAATTCTCTAAGTAGAAGGCAGGAGGATTAAAACATTTATTTAGGCTCCATAGTAATAGATTTACGAACCGGCCTCCCCATTTCGACACTTTGATCACAAGCTTCCAGGCCCAATAAGTCCGCCTCACAAGAGTAACCAGGAGGCCACAGAAAAGCATAATGGCATTAAACCAAATCATATTCATGCCACCAGTAAGAAGATCACGAACTGCCCTCAAGTTCTTGCTTGGCACTCCTCGGTCCACACACAGGTCGGCTCTACTTTTGGGTTGGCTCTGCTTCCGCAACTCCTAAGCTTCAGCTTTTTCTTCAGCTTCAGCTGTAACTGACTCTGCTGCCGTCACCACCACTTCTGCCACACTCTCCAAGCTCTGTCCCAGCTAGCTGACTGCTTCCTCTCTCCTTCAGCTCTTAACTCCTGTCACCAACTGCCTCTCCAACTGCCTCTTAGCTCTGCTCCAACCCTTCCGCAAGCTCCTCCCACCACAGGCTTCTATTGGCTCCAGTGCTAGCCACTCCCCCCAGGGTCCTGGGAGGCTCACATCCACATAGGTTCCACACCCAACAGGGCTCTGGGCCTGGGGCTTAACACTTAGCAAGGCTCAACAAAATACACTGAATTACTCAAAGAAAACAAAGACCATTTTGCTTGTCAACACAATTTTGCAAGGGATTTTATGTTCTAAAGTGGTGTTGCCCTTGTTTGCTATGTTTCTCTAATTGATAAGGAGATCAGCTGGTGGCTGCCTAAGCAGTTTCTAGGATATTTTGTCCTCCTCTCTGTGGCAAGTGCTCTATGTTGAATAGATTTCTGCCTTTTCCTTAATCTCTTCCCTTCTTTTCACCATTTCTAACTTATTTGAATGGGCTATCTTTTTGAATGGGTATATTATCTTTTTCTCTAACTTAGGGGTTTTGACCTTTGCTTTAACAAGATGATTTGACTACAAAGTGTATTCAGAAATGATTCCCACGTCAATATCCAATCACTTCTTATCGATTAAGATACAATTTCATTTTGTGGTGAGGTTGTTTGGCATTTGACACATTCAGTGACTTCCAACTCTTACTTTTTTCCCATATTAATGAAAATCCACCTTTTTCTTTCTCCCAGCTCTCCTCTCCAGAAAAACAAACAAACAAACAAACAAACCTTGTAATAAACATGCAGAATTCTGATTCCTGCATGTAATTATTTTTCAATTCACCTAACTTCCTGAAAGTAATATTTAGGCTGTATAGATGGCTGCACTCTTTCCTTTCCCAATTCTTTGTTATACTTTCCAGTAGATTTTTTGCCATTCTCTGTCCACCTTTGCATTGAAACCACCATATTTTAAGACATATATTGACTTCATCTGCAGAAACCTATTGATTTTTTCATAGAATTTCTGGACCTCATCTTCTGGTCAGATGTTGACTCAGTAGCTACAAGGCTGTTTCAGGGGTTCTTTTGCTTGTGCTTGTAATAATCTCTGTAAAATAAGAAGGCTGAATCACCTGAATCTCTTCTTGTTTTGTAGGCCCAATAATCTCAATCCCCTCCTTTTTTTACTTCTCAAAGAACCTGTGAGCCATCCTTCCATTTCCAGCTGTCTGTGGTTTCATTTATAGCAAGGATGTCAATATTAATCCGCTTGCTATCCTTCCATAGAATGCTGAATGAGAATCACTGGACAAGGATCTCACATTTAGGGGGGTACAGTTTAAATTAAGCTTCAAACTCTGTCCAAAGGTCTAAAAAACTTTATATGCCTTTGACCCAGCAATACCATTACTAGGTTTGCATAACCAAAAGATCATCTAAAGGTGAAAGGACCCACACGAACAGAAATCTTTGTAGTGACTCTTTTTGTGGTAGGAAAGAACTGGAAATTGAGGAGATGCTCATCCATTGGGGAATGGCTAAAGAAGTGTGGTATTTGAATGAAATAGAATACTATTCTGGTATAAGAAATAATGAGCAGACTTCTGAAAAATGAGAAATCCTCTTGGAGGTCCTTGCAGCTCTCAATGTGATGAACCAGAACAGGGGATAAAAGGAGCCAGCTTGGGGAAACCTTTCATGCTATGGGGCCCATCTTGCTTCATACTGCCCCACAACTCTCCTGACAATTGCCCTCCAGAGCCAAGATGTTGGACACAGGCCTCAGGCATGGAAAGACAGGGCTTGACCTCATTCCCTTCTGCCCTTCCCTGGCCTCTGTGAAACCTCTCGGGGCACTGGCCTCCTCTCCAGCAGGGTAGCCCTAACCCAACATCTCCTGGATGGCCTTTCCAGGCTGCCAGGACAAGGCATGCTGGCTAAGGGAACACATGAGGCTCTTTAACTTCATTTTGGGTGTCTTTCTGGCCTCTTTATGAATATTGGTCAGTAATCCCCCTAAGAACCAGGGGAGACACCTGGGGCCAGAGAGGAAAATGAAGACAAGTCTAGGGAATGGGCCTTGTCTTCCAGTGGGAAATGGGGCCCAAGGTGAGGGTGGGGGGCAGGGAGGAGAGTAAGAGGTTAAGGGCAGCCCAGGCTGGGACAGGGCACAGACCTGGGCTGTAGGTCCTCCCTGAAGTGAATAAAGAAATATGGCCCAAGCATGCCACCAGAGCTCATCCCACACCCAGCCTGGGCATCCCTGAGGCACAACAAGCCTCAGGGATGAACTTTGAACTTTGGAGGGCCCATCCCTCTCCCTCTCTTAGCACCCAGAATTTCCAGGTGCTGGAAACTTCCCCACCTGTGGAATAAGCTCCAAGTCAACTCCAGTAGCAGTTGCAATGGGCAACGTCTGCAGGATAGAAGGTCAGTAAAGTCTAACAGGCTGTGGGAGCAGCTGCTCCACCTACTTTAGTAGGCGACCCACAGGGGACTTTATAAACATGATTGCAAGCAAGCTGAAGGCCCCGACTCTAGGCCAGAGTGAAAAGGGGAAGAGGGATTTCTCCAGAATCGCAAAGCTAACTGCAAGGAACAAGCCACAAACAAGGATTGGAAAGTGGGCTCCTCCTGGGTCTGCTGAGCCGTGGACAGGAAGAAGGAAGAAGAGGGATTGTCTCTGAAGGGAAAAACTGGCAGCCATGGTAGCAGGTTGAGGGGTGGGCATGAGGCCAGTCAGAAACCCTCCAATTCCATCCAAACCCTACTGATTCAAACTTAAAGCACTTTGGACCTTCCTTTTTCAAGGGAAGGGGGGGACTAGAAAGAGCTAAAGGAGTAAATGGGACAAGACTGTCCTTCCATTCTCACCCCCATTTAAAAGAGTGGAAATGAAGGGTTGGAGGGCCCTGCTTTGGTGGCCACCTGAGGGATTTTTCCCAACCCATGGGCCATTCTTGCTGCCTAGCTCTGAAGAGAAGCCCTGTCTTTCCACCTCCGTTTGGGAGACAGTCATGATGATTTTCCTAATGGTGTGTGTGTGTGTGTGTGTGTGTGTGTGTGTGTATGCACATATGTTTTTTGGGGGACGGAGGACTGGCAACAGTCCTGTGCCCAGGGCAGACCCACCTAGTCCCCTGGCCTGAGATGCCCCATTTGGCAGGCCAGACAGGGGACCATCACCAATTCCATGCCCAGTCTTGGCCAGCTTCATCCTCCCAGTGCCAGATCCCAGCTGCCCTTGAACACATGCTCTAACACATGGCAGCCCCAGCTCAAGGATGATCTTCCCAGGATGAAGATCTAGCTACCCCTGACCCCAGGTCCTGCCCTGCTCTCTCGTGTCCCCTCTTGCACACGCCCTGAGTCTCCTCCCCACTTCCCTGCCCCAGAATTCGCCCTGCCTTCCCCCTGGTTACCCTGGTATCCACTAAGGGATGTGGACAAGAACATTGTCACAGAAACAGACAAGGTCACAGACATGTTGGGCAGGGTAGGGACAGAGCCTTTTCTATAGGTGCGGGGGTGGCCCTGCCAAGCCAGGGACTGGTCAGGAGAGGAGGAGAGGGAGGGTTCAAGGCACTGGGCATGGGCATGGTGCCTTCCTCAGTGGGAGGGCACAGTGGTTGCCCCTCCTCTTGTCTGCCCCCCCCCGTGCCAAGGCATATCTGCCCCCTCAAGAATTGCTCCCCTAGGCAGGGCATAGGATCCACTTCCCTTCCCTTGTCTGCCCCCAAAAAACCTGGCCACAGTGGCTGCCTCTCCTCTTGTGTGTATTTTTCCTGTGCACAGCTCCACAAGAGTTGCCCCTGTGCACAGCTGCCTCTGGTTCATCCTCTAAGCTTTCCGCTCAAAATCCCCAGTGAAAAAATGGGGTGTTTATGACTGAGTTTAGTCTCTCAGTTCCAGGCCTGGATGGCTGAGATGCTTCGTCTCCTTTCCCACGAACAGCCCCAAAATGGAGGTCCCCAGGCTAGGGCTCACTTCCCAATGTCAGGGCTTGGCAAGCTCTTCCAATTCCGTTTGGGACAAAGCTGTATTGATTTTTCTAGTGGTGTGTGTGTGTGTGTGTGTGTGTGTGTGTGTGTGTGTATGTTTGGGGAGAAGGTAAGGCTGGCAACAGTCCTGGGCCCAGGGTTAGTCCACCTAGAACTCTGGTCCTAGATGCCACTTTTGGCTATCCAGTCTGGGGCTCATCACCCACTCTAGGCCTGGTCTTTGTCAGGCTCATGCTTCCAGTGCCAGAGCCCAGCTGCCCTCTAGCTCACCCTGTAACGTGGGGCATCCTCAGCCCATGGATGATCCTCCCAGTTTAAAGGCCCGGCTGCCCCTGGCTCACTGGGTGTCCCTGCCAGGACATCATGGCCCCTTCCTCCCTCCTCCCTGCAAAAGAGCCTCCCTGGCCAGAGGCCACATCCCCCACTTACCCCAACCTCATTTTCAGAGTTTAGCCAAACTGAGACTTGGGGCAAGTGCAAGTGACACCTTTTCTTTGAGTTTGTGGCTCCTGAAAAGGACCTTAAGGGGTGTTGTGGGTGTTGTGGGTCATCCCTGGGCAGATGAGGGAAAGCCAGGCTGCTCCAGGCAGGAGCTCTTCAAAAGTGTCAATGTCTGTGCTTGGAGCCAAGCCAGTCCCTCAAGCCTTTTCTGGGAAGCCTGGAAGATTCTGTTCATCTCTGCCCCTCCAAATTGAGTTGAAAGCTGGGAGCAGATGCAGTGTGCTCCCAGGCCTGAGCCAACAGGGATCCATCATTTCAATCAAAGCAGTAACATCAAGAATACAGGTTATGGCAAAGGTCACAGATCTTTCAAAATCGAGATTTGGTTATTAGAGATGGTTTTGTCATGTGGACAGACTACGGAACCAAGGTGAGATCCCCTACAACCTAGTCTCCTCCGTATTCTGAGTTAGGGCTTGAACCCTGGGCTAATTCATCTTCATTACAACAGTTTCTCCTAAGGCTGGGATAGCCTCTCCTTTGTATCAGCCCTCTGTACTTGAAGACTTTCTTATACAGTCCTTGATAATTGAGAAATCCCTGAGGAGGCATTGTGGTTGGAGCTAAATGGACAGGGAGTGGAAGGCCCATGGCTTGCCTTGGAGGCTCTTCCTGTATTTCCCGTGTATAAGATGCTCCCATATATAAGACACACCTTAATTTTGGGGCCCAAAATTTGAAAAAAAATGTATTGCATAAACTTATTGAACTCAAGTTTTATTCATATGCTCATAGCTTTCAGGCATCTTTTGGGCAAGTCTGGTGCATGTACGTATGCTCAGTCCATTCTGTTTCATGAACCTGAACCACCAATTACGTCCTCTTTTGTAATCAGTAAATTCTTTTTCATCAGCAATTCTTTTTGCCTCATGCTGAACCGTCTTTGTGGACACAGGAATTCCAATTGCTCTTTGCTCTTCAATTCATATCTTCACTTCCCTCTCTAAATCAGGTCATTTTGCTGACTTGCTTTTCATGGCCTTCTTCCGTCATGGCGTTTTCAGTAGAGTTTCTTCACCCAGTAGCCAGTCTCAGGTCGTTTTCTCAGTTGGAGGAGGAACAAACTTACATTTAGCAGCACGATTTCCACTCGCTTTTGCAAACTGGATCACTTTTAACTTGAATTCAGCACGGTACGAAAATCTTTTCTGAGCCATTTCTGGACAGAACATGGCAAAACATAACCTAATAAACCAGTAACAAATGCGAAAAAATGAGCACAAAGACAAATAGCACAAAAAAGTGGGAAATGAAAGTAAAAAATCTGCAACCACTGTGTAAGACACATCCAGTTTTTAGACCCCAATTGTTTTGAAAATGGATGCATCTTATACATGGCGAAATACTGTAACCACTTGTCCATTTAGGCATCTGTAAAGTGAGTTACATAATCTTTTATAGCTGTGATGATCAAATGAAAAAACTGCCCAGGGCTGTCCTCGTGAAGCACATTGCCTAAGGGTTGGAGTTAGCATCAGCTGGTTAGCTAAGACCCAGACAGAGGTCTTGCATGTGACCCCATATGCCCTGTAGAATAGATCACAGAATCGGATATTATTGGGGGGAGGGTGTCTAGGGGGAACCAAAGACTTGGAAGAGAAGGTGGTCCTTCCTCACCAGTCTACCAGGAGAAGGAAAACGTGTGTTTGTGAAGAAACCTAAGAACAATCAGAAGCTGAGTATCAAAACCCCAGATTCAAAAAAGATGTGCTAAGGGGGAGATCTACAATGGAGAGAGAGTGCAGGTGGCCCATCATCAGGGAAGTCTCCTGCAGGATCTTTTTGAGAGAGGACATCTTGGCCAGGCTGAGCCATGGCTGAGCTCAGGCACAAAGCTGGTGGCCTTGACTCTGATAGGCAGCCATCATCAATGTGCCTTGGAGATGCTTCAGAAGCACTTCAGGAGAGCCCCTCTCTGTCCCAGCCCAGCTTCCCCTTTGGAGTAATCAGTCTGGGGAGTTTAATCCTTCTACTTCAAGGTCCCCCCTCCATCAGTCTCTTCTCAAGGGGTCCCAGAAAATCGCATCAAGTCAGTCAGTGCATAAGTGTTAGAAAAATACTTATATTGTCTAGCAATTAACAATACTCATTGGGAAACCAGGGACAGTTTTTTTTTTATTATATTTTACATTTATTTGGTCTGAATAAATGGTTATGTTCCCTGAACAGTGTACGAGAGAGTACAAGGACTCAGATGGACCCTAGTCCTTTTTTATTGACTCCTATTTTGAATCTCCCACCAGGCTCTTCATTAGTCAGATGCAACCCTGTGACTGCCTATATCACGCCCTCCTCAAATGGCTCATTTAAGCATGTGTACAAGCCTCTAAACGTTCACCTGACCAGAAGCCAGGTCTCTGCTAGATCACAGCTCTTATTAAAACTACTTCTCATCAGTCACCTGACTTACATTCTGCTGAAACTGGGCGGAGAGGGGAAGAGGGATACTTTCAAGTATGTGGAAACAAAACTGCTCCCCTCATTTCTTACAATTTCCCCCTATTCTTTTATTCAAATTTTTATTTCCACATTTTTAATACTCCCTTACTCTCCTTCTCATCTGAATTTTTCTCCTTCCCCATCACCCCTTTAATAAATATGGGAAGGATTGACGCATTGACAAATCAAAAGGGGGGCAATCCCCTTTATAAATACAGACACAGAGAGATACCCAAAAGAAACAATAATGCATTGTCGCTTTAAGATTCAAAAGTCTCTTCCCAAATAGCTGTCTGGCAGGAAACACCATCAATGAAGTCCTCTGGTCCTGGGTGTTTGTTCCAGTCATCTCCAGCACAGCATCTCAGCATCTTCTTCTTCTTCCCTTCTTGTAGGACAAGCATTCTATTCATTCTCCTACAAAAGTTACTTTAACACAATTTTAAGTCATTATTTCTAATTCTTAAACCTTGATCATTTTTACAAATTTAAAATTGAAACCTTGACCAATTGTCATGTTTAAGAAATTCACATGAGAACATGGTTTCTTGTACTTTACATGAATCTATCGTTAATTTCCTCACCAGGACGATGAGATTTCACTAAGGAATAAACAACAGGCTCCATTACATGCATAAATATATTAAATTATCAATTTTTAAGAAAGTACATATAAAATCATATGCTTTTAGTCTTGCCATGTTTCTTTGAAGTCATTTACAAAATAAAACGGAAGCCATTCTTCCTTTAAAATTACTAATTATAACAAAACTTTAGACAAGCATGATATTAACCAAATAACAAAATAATATTCTCATAAGCCCTTGACCTAATTGTCTCCATATCTTTGCCAAGAATTAAAGGACCCTAACTTGTACATGACCCTATACAGGGACCTTATAAACTACCCTAACCTATACAGGAACACAAGTACCAGTCCTATAGTAACCTAAGATGTTCCATAATCAATTATTTTAATAGAATGGTTACTGTACTTACAAAGCCTTCTGATTATAGAAATTTGCCACTGAGAGATTAAGGACTTAGAGTAAGGTAACAATTTTTCCCCAACTTTCTGTCAACTCCAAGCAGAAGTTAGGTCAATCTGCAAACTGCGTTGAGCCAGGCTTAAAGTCTGCCAAGTTTTAGTTAAGGAATCAAGTCAAGAGAGTCCCACCTCAGCATATGTGGAACAGTTGCCCTCTTAACCTTCCCATGAAATCACACCTGCACTCCATACTTGCCCCTCACAAGGCTGCTGGCATCATGGTTCAGGGACTCTGACAGCCTTCCTTGATATTCACACCTGGAGTTACACTCAGAAACAGTCAGTTAACAGCCCCATTAAGTCTTTGAATAGCAAGTTCCAAAAGTCAGTTAAAGATATGACTATAATCTCACATTGCTTAAAGAACATCTCCAAAACTACCTCTAAATACCTTGCATGCATTTCCACCCTTGTTCATAAAATTTTCTCACTAAGATGATAAGTTATGGCTCTAACACATTTGCATCACTCTCCCAGGCTTTTCTATTCTCCTCTAACTATTCCTGATCTGAAAGAATGAGATATACTTCAAGAATTGAACTATATAATATGATAGGTTCAAACACTAACTTCATCTTTACATTTTAGATCACAGAAAGAATTCAAATCCAAACAACCACATTTAACTTTTCCCATCAATGCAAAAGTACTCTACAACTTATCTCTCTTTAAGAAACATACACTGAAATTGTTTTCTCCAAACTGAAAGTGTCTCTGATTTAATTCCTGTAATTAATTACACAATTTATCTTAATATCCAATTCCTCTTACATCACTTTGAAACATTTAAAAACCTTATTTCACATAGATACAAAATAACTTTAAAATCTAGCCTTAATTTATGGGATAAAGATTCAACCTTACTCTTGTATCTTTATGTCAGAAACTTCCTTTTTTCCCTTTGTCTAAACATTCCTATTAATATTTAGAAAGAATGCTATCAAAAAATGGAATGTTATCTGACATGACTATACAAGGGTACCAATTTACAATCATTTGACTGAAAACAGTAAGATTTCACTTATTTGCAGTAATCAAATTTTCCATTTCCCCCCATAAAACCTTCTAGGTCTTTAGGTGCCACAACTTCACTTCACAATACTAAGAGATTCTGACAGATACTTTTCGTTTTATCACTAACTACTTATTTTTTATTAGAGAGACCAGCCATAAAAAAAAAAACCATCATATCTACCTGTTCTCTCTCTCTCTCTCTCTCTCTCTCTCTCTCTCTCTCTCTCTCTCTCTCTCCTGACTATTGGCATCTCCCCCACAGGGTGGGTCCTTTCACAAGTTTCACTAATCAAAACTTTACCAGGACCAAAAGCTCAAATTCTAATCTTATTCTAAAAATCAATCACTAGAAATCAGTTCTGCTGACTTTAAAAAGCCTGGTTTGGTGGTCAGCTGGTTTCTGACCTCTGCTGTTCCCTTTCTGTGAGTAGATCCCAGTAACTGCTGCCCCTCCCTGCTCCTTCCCTTCTGCCAGGTTGAAAAAGGTCCTAAATGGCAGTTATAAAACTTATGCCCTTCAAAAAGTAGGTGCTCCCAAGGGATGCCAATTGATGGGCCTACGTTCTGGGAGGGGTGCTATATTAAAATGTGTTTTGGGGTAGACCTAGGTCACTGCATCCTGATCAGAAAAACATCAATTTCCACCCCACTCAACAATAGGGGGCATTAACATTTGCCCAGGACCTGTCTGAGTATCTCTGTGAGGCACATTCAGCTTGTGCATATCTCCCTAGCTTCTGGTCCCAACCAGAGACTCATAAAATTCAAGACTTTACACAGCATTGATAAGAATTTATGCCAAAAATCCTTGTTTTTGTTAAAAACCTCAATTCTTGATTAAGTACAATTCTTAAACTAATAACATCTAGATTATAAGAGGAATTGCTTTTAATAAATTCCCAAAGTATTATAAGAACACAATTTCAATACAATTCAACTAAACACATTCAACACAATTTCAACTGAAACTTCTTTCTAAATAAAAAACAAACAAACAAACTTGGAAGTTTATAATTTCAGTAATAATACAATAACAGCTTTGTAACCCACTCATTATTTTTCTCTGATAGTACAATTCTTAACAACATTTAAACCATACAAATGTAATAATGCCTTGAATGTTTTTATGTATTTAAAACTCGAACTACCTATCAAGTTAGGTGAAGGCATTTCTAAGTCTCCTTACACAGGAAGTCATTCACCTCATTAACAATACCCTTAAACACTGAATGCATTTTTATAAATAGCACAGATGTCAAAAGGAAAATCTGTTGTAATGTTACTTGTTTATAACCAAATATAACAGTTTCAAACTATCACATTTTTATCACACCCTTTTTAAAAGATCAATTAATTTTTACAATATTAAGACCTCACAAAGTTTTCTCAAATTTTACAAACTAAGAGAACTCTTAAAAATACAATTTGGAAATAAGATGACCTCAATTACATTTCTGGATTCCTATTAATTCATCCAGATTTGAAGTTGGCACTAGGACCCTCACTGGTCAGCTCTTGCCAAAGCCCACTTTAGGCATTCCAGTTCCTTACTTGTGATTAAAATGCCTAAGGAAGTTGAATGAGGTGTGGCTACTTCTTCCAAGGAAAAGGCTTTGGACTTTTCAGTGCACATGGGTTTGCTGTTCCCCCCACCCCTCTCATCTTCACACATACCAGTTCTTTATTCCAAGTTAAAATATGTTTAGTTTCCCCTCCATTTGTCTGCCTCAGATAACTTGAGAAATGAGCTACCTCAATTTCTAAGGAGAATTGACCAGGAGGCGAGAATTATCAATAAAGATCTCAGCCATAGGTGAATTACTTTGGGCCTGGCAGCCCTTAAGACAAAGGAGCTAGCCCTTTTAGACAGGATAATTTTAAGGGGGCTAGCATAATTTCCTGCCACTAGTACATAGCTTCAAATCCTAATTTTATATGATCTATGTGGAAATAACATTCAATCATACCTTACACAGGCAAAGCTTATTTTATAATTATACAAATCAAGATCTTTACTATAGCCAATACCCAGATTCAATAAGACCATTCATTAGTAACTAATAAGCCTTATTTTCCAATCAGGGTACAAGTTTCTTTTAGCTTCAGTTCCTGATTGACACACCCAGTGTTCCAAGGTGGGGTCGGGAAGGGGGTGGCTAAGAGCACATGGACCCAGAGGCACATGGACTTAGGTGCTGATCTACCCCCTACCAAATCCCTTACCTCCAGCTTCTCTCTTTGTTTCCCCAATCTTTACTCAAACATTATACCCTCCATATTCTTGCTCTAATTTCAATCTCTTTCTTTCCTAATCTTGACCCAAACTATCCCAAACATTTCAAATAAATGGAAGAAAAAAAAATTGTACTCACTAAGCTTCTTCTCCAGCTGCTTTTACCTTAAAACTTAAAATTAAATGTCTAACAATTTAATCACATTCTAAACAGACCACTGGACCCCTAAAGTGATCATCCCATTGTCATTCAAAAGATGCCCTTTATTTTTGCAGTTTTAAAACACTTGCCTTGATGTCAGATACTTGAGTTAATGCAAACATACAGATTTTTAACCTTTAGGACCTAATTAAACCTTAATTCAGAGCCCTCAATTTTCTTCTCCCTGTCAACCCTCTCTTCCCCTGGGCTGCTTTGGCTCTGATTTCTTATCAGTTCTAAAAGCTGCTAGCTTTTCACAATTCAGTTTCTAGTCTGGTTATTTCCACTTGGCCAAGGTTGGAACCAAAAAGAATCTTAATCTCCCACTAAAAGCTAAAAAAATGGGATTTCTTTCCCAGTCTTAAAAACTGACATTAAGGTAAATGACTAACAATTTGCATACTAAAGGAGCTTATTTCCATCCCGAAAACCTCAGTTTTCTTTCTCCATAGCCTTCCAGAGATCTCTTTCTTTTACTAATTAATTCCTTTAAACCTCTTAATTCCTTGACTTAAAAACTTCTACAGGAAAACAAAACACAAAATTTTTCTTACACACATAGACAAGATATTAGAAAAGACATTGTACATGAACAATTTAGAATTCAAATTCAGACCCATCCCAAGCATTAAATTAAAAATAACACATTTCATGCTTCACATCTCACCTCACAGCTGTGTGTTCCATACAAATCTTCTTTCCACAGAGCAGTGAAAGGTTTTGAAGTGCAAATCAATCTACCTGTCCCTGAAAGAGAACTTTTACCACCCACAAACTTTCAAATCCTTTTCCTGGGTCAACCCAAGGCTGTCCCTGTTTGCCAGTATATTTCTTCATGGGCTCTGTGGAAAAATGCTAGGAGAAATGCATTCTCCCCGACCTGGGTCAAATATTCTGAGAGCACTTTTCCCCATTTTAAGCAAATCTTATTTCTCAACTTAGAACAAATCCAGACATGATAAAGCAGTACTTTAGTTGCCGAATCTTTCCTACTTTGCTCAAGAACCTGATTTACATTGTCTATGGCCATGTTCCTTCTCTTTTTCCCTTTACTCACATTCCTGGATTCCCAAGGATTCCAGAAAAATATTCCCGGGAAGCTAACAGTCTGAAGAAGGACAATTTTCACTTGCTGATACTAAGGTCCACTGGAAACCAATGAGGGTGCCTTCCTATTCTTGGGGTGAAAAATCCTTTTGTCTAATGCTATATTTATCTGGTAACCAGTGCCTAAGTTGTTGTTATAAAAATATTCATATTATCTAGGAATAAATCATGCTGGTTGGGAAGCCAGAAATGTTTTTTAATATATATTTTACATTTATTCAGCCCCAATCATTGGGTACATCCCCTAAACAGAGTACAGGAGAGTACAAGGACTCAGATGAAGGGTAGTCCTTTATTGACTCCTACTTTGAATCTCCCACCAGGCTCTTCATTAGCCAGATGCAACCTCCTGTCATGTCCTCCTCCAATGGCTCATTTAAGCATGAGTACAAGCCTCTAACCTTTCCCCTGACCAGAAGCCCAGTCTCTGCTAGATCACAGTTCTAATTAGAACTACTTCTAATCAGTCACCTGACTTACATTTTGTTAAAGCTGGGGAAAAGGGGGACAGGTATACTTTCAACTCTGTGGAAGCAAAATTGTTCCGTCCATTTCTTTTTTCTTTTAAATATTCTTTTTGGTTTATTTAATTTATTTAATATATTTAGTTTTCAGCATTGATTTTCACAAGAGTTTGAATTACAAATTTTCTCCCCATTTCTACCCTCCCCCTCACACCAAGATGGTGTATATTCTGGTTGCCCTGTTCCCCAGTCAGCTCTTGTTTCTGTCACCCCACTCTCCTCCCATCCCCTTTTCCCTTCCTTTCTTGTAGGTCAAGATTAATTTCTATGCCCCATTGCCTGTGTATCTTATTTCCAAATTGCATGCAAAAACTTTATTTTTGAACATCTGTTTTTAAAACTTTGAGTTCCAAATGCTCTCCCCTCTTCCCTCCCTACCCACCCTCCCTGAGAAGGCAAGCAATTCAACATAGGCCACATGGGTATCATTATGTAAAACTTCCACAATACTCATGTTGTGAAAGACTAACTATATTTTGCTCCTTCCTAACTTATCTCCCTTTATCCAATTTTCTCCCTTGACCTTGTCCTTTTTCGAAAGTGTTTGTTTTTGATTACCTCCTCCCCCTGTCTGCCCTCCCTTCTATCATCCCCTCTTTTTTATCTTCTTCCTCCCCCTTTCCTGTGGGGTAAGATACCCAATTGAGTGTGTATGGTATTCCCTCCTCAGGTCAAATCTGATGAGAGCAAGATTCACTCATTCCCCCTCACCTGCCTTCTCTTCCCTTCCTACAGAATTGCTTTTTCTTGCCACTTTTATGTGAGATTTACCCCATTC
>JAQQSZ010002927.1:0-14599 GCA_028646595.1 Phalanger gymnotis
ACAATTTTTCCAAAATCTACTTGACTGTGGTCAAATAGTTTATAACTGCCCAGATATCTTCCTCCACTAGCTCCTCCTTCACCCTTGTCTCACATGAAGAGGTTGCCTTTCTTTTTCAAATTCCTTGGCCCTGTCATCCCACTACTACCAGCATCAGCATCATCATTGTCACCATCACCACCACCATTATCATTAACAACAATAAAAAGCATTCGTTAAGCACTTATTGCTTTCAGTCACTGCACTAAGCAGTGTGGAATATAAAGGAAGGCAGAAACATATTCCCTGCCCTTAAGGAGCTCACCTTGTAATGAGAGAGACAATATGCAAATAACCATGTATATATGACATAGTGTAAATGGGAGGTAATCTCAGGGGTAAGGCACTTAGGCATGGTAGGGGGTGTGGAGGGAAATACTGGGAAAAGTTTCTTGCAGAAGATTGGATTTAAGCTGAGCCTTGAAGGAAGCTAAGAAAGCAGGAGGCAGAGGTGAGGAGAGCACTCCAGGAATAGGGGATTAGCCAACATAAAGGCACTCGGTCTGGGGATAGAGTATATTAAAGAGCCAAGGAGAACACCACTATTGCTGATTGGAAGAGTGCACGGAGGGCAGCAAAGTGTAAGAAGATTGGAAAAGTAGGAAGGGGAGTTGTTTCAAAGGACTAGAAGTGAAACAGCATCTTCTCCATCAGATTTGCTCCCTCTTATCACCCACATTCTTTCACTAATTTTTAATTTCTCTCTACTAGCCACTCTCTGTTGTCTACTAACTTGTCCATGAAGTCCATTCTTAAAAATGGCCTCACTTGATCTGAACACCTCAGCTAGCTACTCTCCTACATCTCTCTACTTCCTTCTCCTTGACTGAACTTGAGAAAGTCGTCTACAGTTAGTGTCGCCATTGCTCCATCTCTCTCTCTCGCTCCATCTCTCTCTCTCTCTCTCTCTCTCTCTCTCTCTCCCCCTCTTGCCTAACCACTTTGTGGTCTGGCTTTCCTTTCAGCCTCATCACTGAACTGAAACTGCCCTCTGTGAAGTTATTAATGATCTATTAATTGCCAAACTCAATGGCCTTTACTTTATCTTCACCCTTCTGACATATCTGTAGCATCCGATATTGATGATGACCATCTCTTCTTGCATGCTCTCTTCTGTGTAGGTTTTCGTGAGATCGTTTTTTCCTGATTCTCCTCCTACCTATATGACTACTTAATTTCTTTTGCTAGATCTTCTTCCAGGTCAAACTCACTAATTATGGACGCCTTCCAAATCTCTGGTGCTCCTATGCCCATTTTTCTTCTCTCTTCTTTACTATCTCCCTTGGCAATCTCATCAGCTACTGTGGGTTCAACTATTATCTTTATGCAATTGACTCTCAGACCTATTTATCCAGCTCTATTTTCTCTCTTGAGCTCCAGTCCCACACATCATCAATTGCTTTTTGGACATTTCTAACTCAATATCCTACAGACATCTCAAATTGAACACATATAAAATAAATCTAATTATCTCTCTCCCTTTCCCCCACCAACACACACACTCATCCACCCTCCCCTCTTTCAAGCTGTCCTATTACTTTTGAAGGCACCACCATCCTACCCTCCTAGTCACCTAGGCTCCCAACCTCCACTCCTCACTTTCACATATACAATCTGTTGCCAAGTTTTATTGAGTCTACCTTCAGAACAGTTCCTAAATATTTCCCTTTCTCTTTGTTCACAACATTGTTATCCTAGTCCTATCTTTTTACTCTGATCCTGGTTATTTGGGGGACATTTACCACTAACATAACTTTTTGCAACAACCCATTGCTTTTAGATCTAGTAGTCTAAAATATGGTTTGGGGAAACTGAGGCATAGAACTTCGAAGATATTTTTGGTGGGTTTTGCTTAGGCAATTCAAATCATCTAGTTCTTATCATAGCACCACTATCTGGAGATATGGTGGCTTGCTAGTGACACTAGGCAAGATCCTTCATACTTCTTCAAATCTGTCCTTGCTTCTGATGAGAGAAACCAGTACTATTTATTTAGATGACAGAAAAACTCTCATCAACAGTAAGTGGTCCTGTGGATGTATTTCTGACTTGTTTCTCATTGTTATTCTTAAGTAAACACCCACATTGCCTCTAATGCTCTATTACTCTAAGAACCACTTACTGTTTTTCAATTAAACAAACATTTATTAAACACCTACTGTGTGCAAAATATTGAGCTAGTACCTGGGTATACAAAGTATGAATGAAAAGGAGAGGACATAAGGGATAGATGTAGTAAAGGAAGAACAGGCCTTATACAATGAATGGAACTGGAGAATGGGAGAAAAGAACAGTAAAAAAAAAAGACTGAGTTTTGAGCCTAATCATCAAGGGGAATGAATTACTATTAACAAGGCAGTGTTAATCAATGTATTCTCTGGGCCTTTCCCCCCTTGACTAGGTCCCTCTCTTTATTTCATTTTCACTCTCTATGGCCTACACACATGCATAAGTCTCCCTCATCATGAAAAATGTTCACTTGATCTTGCTATTCGCTCAAGAAGACATCATCCAATATATTTCATTGCCAGACTTCTAGAAAAGGTTGTCGAGAGTCATTGCCTCCAATTCCTCACATCCCAGTCATTTTTCATACCCTTTCAATCTGGCTTTCAACCATATCACTCAATTAAAACCATTTTCTCAAGGTTACCAGGAATTTCTTAATGATTAAATTCAATGACCTTTTCTTAGTCCTTTTCCTACTCAATCTCTTCAGCTTTTGGTCATGTTGATCATCCACTTCTCTCTTCCTCTTCCTCAACATTCATTCATTCATGCATTCTCTCTGTCTCTGTCTCTCTGTCTGTGTCTCTCTGTGTCTCTCTGTCTCTCTCTCTCTCTCTCTCTAGCACACACACACACACACACACACACACACACACACACACACACACACAGAAACACACACACAGATTCTATGATAATGCTTTCTGATAATTCTCCTCCCTCTCTGACCACTCCTCAGTTTCCTTTGCTGGATCTTCATCCTTCTCTGACTCATTTTGTGTTTGTATTCTCCGTAGCATTTTTTCTGGGGTTTATTCTCTTCTCTTTCACTGATTCCACCAACTTATTTTGATTCAATTATCATCCTCAAAGTATATTAGTTCCATGTCTATATATCTAGTTCTAATATTCCTTTGGAACACTAGTCATACACTATCAATTGCTTAATGGACATCTCAACCTGGATAACCTTCAGAAATTTCAAACTCAACATGTCTAAAAAGAAACTCATATTTTCTCCTAAATGTATCTTTTCTTCAAAATGTCCTATGTCTGTTGAAGGTACCACCAGTCACCCAGGTTCTGACCTTGGAATCGTCCTTGACTCTTTCCTTTTCCTTACTCTACTGTATTCGTTCATATGTCATCTTATTGGTGCTAAAATAGCCAAACCAACCTCCACAAAGAAGCCATATTAATAGCCCTAAAATTGTAGATCAGAGCATGTAAAAATCTCATTAAAATCTTTAGGGACTCCACATGGCATCTAGGATAAAATACAAAAGCCTTGTGTGGCTACACAATCTGGATCACGCCACCTTTACAATGTTATTTCATATTATTCCCCTTCATGCTTACTCCATTCCAGTCAAATCATCCTGCTAGATGCTCTTAAAACAAAAAAGTTCCACTTCTGCCTCTGTGCCTATGCACAGAGGGTCACCTATGCTAGAAATGCTCTTCCTCTTTATCTTTACTTCTTAAAACACATCTCTTCCTTCAAAAAACAGCTCAGGTACTAGATTCTATGTAAGGTCTTTCCTAGTCTCCTATTTTTATTGTTTTCTGCCTCTTAATACTATTTTGCATTTACTTGTCTATATGTATTATTCTCCACAGTAGAATGCAAACTCCTGGATTGCAAGAATGGTTTAATTTTTGTTTTTGTATTCTTAGGTTCCAAAAAAATGCCTTCAAATACATCATAGATGACGTATCAATAATTAAGTATCAATACTTTAAATGTGTGTATGGAATAGCATTTAAATACTTTTTAAAAATGCTAAATGAATTACAAGGAGAAACAGATAATAAGACTACATTAGTAGGGAACTTCAATGTATTCTTTTAAGAGATAGCAAATCAAATAAAAACAAAAGTGAGAAAGTTAAGTATCTGAATAAAATCTTAGATTTTATTAGATATTATACACCTCTGGTAATTGTTGAATGGGCATAGAAAGGAATATACATATATTTCAGATATGTATGGTACCTTTACAAAATTTGATCATGCATTAGGGTCATAGAAATCTCATAAATTCAGTAAAGCAGAAATATTAAATACTTCTTTTTATAGACTACAATTCAATGAAAAATTTAATAAAGAGCTGCTAAAGAAACAACTAAACATTAATTAATGAGTAAATAACTTAATCCTAAAGAATTGATGGGTCAAAGAACAAATCATAGAAACAATAGATAATTGCACTAAAGATAATGGCAAAATGTCTAAATACCAAATACCAAAATTTTTGGAATGTGGCTAAAATAATCTTTAGGGAGAATTCTTTATCTTCTACATACTTTCATCAACAAAAGTGAGAAAGAACAGACCAACCAATTGGGTATGCAACTAAAAAAAGAAACCCTACAAAACCCACAAATTAAAAATAACTCAGAAGGCACTTAATAAATTTACATTAGATTGAATGAATACATTGCATGACAGTACAATTTTTAAAATGTGACAAGCTAGAACATCTAGGAAAAAGATAAAGTTTTAAATATATAAATATAAAAATTTTATACTTGGGCTAAAAAAATGTTTTGCTACTATAAAATGGGAGAGGTATGACTAGATAACAGTATGTTTTAAAAAGATCTGGAAGTTTTAATTGACTATGTGTTCAATATGAGCCAACAATGTAAAACAAGTGAAAAACCTGATGAAGTCTTAGGTTGCATTAAAAGAGGCATAGAATCTAGATCAAGGGAAGTGATATGTCCACTGTATTCTTTCCCTTGTCATACTAGATCTGTAGTACTGTGCTTAACTGCTAACATCATATTTTAGGAAACATTTATAAGCTTATAGGGTGTCTAGGAAAAGGCAACCAGTATACTTAATGGTCTCTGTTGCTGTTTGTTGTTTTCCATCATTTTTCAGTTGTATCCAAGTTTTCATGATCGCATTTGGGGTTTTCTTGGCAGAGATACTAGGGTGGTTTACCATTTCCCTTTCCTGTTCATTTTACAGATTGGGAAACTGAGGCAAACAGGGTTAAGTGACTTGCCCAAGGTCACATAGCTACTAAGTGTCTGAGGCCAGATTTGACTTTCAGAAGATTAATCTTCCTGACTCTAGGCCTGTCACTCTACAAGATGTTCCTAAAGTCTGGACACATGGGCAAAAATGCATATTTTCAAGAAATGAAATGATTGAAATCTTCAACAACATTTTATTTAATTGGAATATTAACAAATAACATCTTCAACTTCAAATAACATCACATGATTTCATATTCATTTTCCAAGAGTAAATGTGCTAAAATTGACAGCAATGTGGAGTTACTGAGTTATTGCATCGAGTTCATGAGAATCTTGCAAAGCACATCGACCTTTACATCACAAATGATGGAAATCATTTTGAAGATGTTATTTGTTAATATTCCAATTAAATAAAATGTTGAAGATTTCAATCATTTCATTTCTTGAAAACATGCATTTTTGCCTATGTGTCCAGACTTTAGGAACACCCCGTATATACTATACCCTAGATGTACTAAAGGCCTCTATCTCATGTAATATCAGTTTCAGGTGAAGGAATTGGGGATATTTAAACTGGAAAAAACTTAGGAGACATAGTGCAGTGGTTTTGCAGTCTGTAAAGTTGATTACATAAAGAGGAATTCTACTTGGCTCCAGGGAAGAGAACTAGAAGTGGGTAGAAATCACAAAGAAGTAGATTTTGTCTTGCTATAAGCAAGACAATGAGAAGTATCCAAAACAGAATGGGCTGACCTTGGGAGATGGTAGGTTACCTCTCACTAGAGGTCTTCAAGTGAATGTTAGATAGTCACTTGCTGGCAATTTTGTAAAAAGAGATTCTAGTTCTGGTTTGACTAATGGGCCTCAAGGGCCCTCTAATCTGAGATTCTCTTACTCTACAAGAAATAGGGAAGTTGGAGTATAAATGGGAACAGAAAATGATGAATTAAATTTTGGACCTGTTGAGTTTAAAGTGCCAAAGGGGACATTCAGTGGATGTGTTCAGCAAGAAGCTGGACATCATTGCTTCAGAGTATTTAGAGCTGGAAAAGACCTTAGGAATAATTTAATCTAGCCTCTTAATTTTATTGGTGAGAGATATGAAGACCCTAAAGGTTAAGATGCAGGACTAGAATAAAAGTGAAAAGAGAGAGCTTGAGAATCGTGTTCATAGAGGCGGAAATGGAAATTTTGTGAGTGGTAAAGTCTTCAAGACAAAAATAAAACTTCTGAATTTTTCAGAGTAGCATAGTAGATGAAATACTAGGCTTGGTGTCCAGAATATATGAATCCTTATATCCCCTGGGCAAGTCACTTTGACTTCTCCCAGCCTCAGTTCCCTCCTTTGTAAAAGGAGAATAGTAATTTGCCATTTCCTTTTCCAGTTAATTTTACAGATGAGGAAAATGAGGTAAACAGGGTTAAGTGACTTGCCGAGAGTCATATAGCTAGTAAGTGTCTGAGACTGGATTTGAACTCTGGCCCAGCATTCTACCCACTGAGCCACCTAGATGTCCTGATAATAATAGAATCTACTTAACAGGGTTGATTGAGGATAAGAGAAGATAACGTATGTACAGTGCCTTGCAAACCTAAAAGAACTATTTAAATACAAGTTATTATTATTACTGTTATCACATTTTTCTCATCTAAGTTTGATGGGGTTCAGATAGAAAAAGTTCTGGGACAAGACCTGCAATGATTTCTGCTATAATTTTTGATGTTCAATGTTCTGGGGGCTATTATACAGGTATGTTTTGTTACTGTATAAAAGCATGTAAGCTTTTTTTCTCTGTAAACTCATCAAAAGCATCTTGGGAACAGCTCTGGTAGCAGACAGGATGATGAGGAAGATATATACTTTCTTGTGTTCCCACACTGATTTGATTTTTATTGCTATGCCTCTATATTTTGAAAGCTTTTCATTCCATGTAGCTTGGAGATTTGGTATTCTGTATAGCAGCAGCTATTAAAATACTGTTCTTAAATTTTTATAGATTAATGTTAAGTCTAAAAACTGTTTATTATTATTGTAATGATGATGATATTATTTTCAATCTGGAAAAAAATCTAAGAGATAGAATTAAAGCAGTTCTGCTACTTTTTCGGCAACAAAATCCAGACTCTGCTCAGTGTCAAATGCTTTAGCAGCATTTTTATTTTAGAACCAGGGTAATTTGATTGTTGCTGCATTCCATCCAAGGACTAGGAATGGATTAAAGCTCCCTCTCAGAAAGTGCTGGGAGACCTCTGGGTATTTTGGAAAGCTCTACTCAAACAAACTTCATAGCCAGTCAAATTAATAGTAATAATGGCTGATACAAAAGGTTAGTATTCAGGAAATTTCTGACTGCCTATGAGGCATTATGAAGTAGATAATCTCTCACAACTTCATAGATAAACTAGTCTAACCATGTCAATTTCCATTAACAAAAAACACATACTGACCAAATAAAGGCACCATTATTACTTGGTCATAATCCTGATAAAACAGCAACATAAATATTGTTTTGTATTTACTCTGATAGAGACTTCAAATGCCAGTCAAGGATTTGGATATAAACCAAAAAAGAAAAAAATTATAGTCTGAAAGATTTAAAGACATTTTCTGTTAGGAACAGTCCTTCAGTCTGGTTTTCTCTTTCTAGTATAATCACTGACTTGGTGATAAAATTGTAACAGCAGAGCTGCTGAATGAGGTACTGCTCAATTAAGGGCTAAAGGCAGGCTTCTCCAATTGGATAATTTTATTTCTTTCACCAAGGCAAGCTATGCAAGTCTGCAAGAAACATGAGAGGCTGAAATCACACTGATTCTCAAAATCGTTTTGCTTCCATTTGACAGATGTAATGAGTTAATATTATGGTTTCAGAGGCAGTCGTCACCTTTGTGGTCTTTGAGCTGTGGGAATGTTTTGAGATGTCTATGCTATTTCTACTTTAGATGTGAAATTGTGTCTATGGGGGGACAAAGGGGGGTATATGGGGTGGGTGAAGGATTTCATCTGATGTTTCTATGGGAGTCAAAGGAAGTTACTATGACTGGTTGTTGTCTTTCCCCCCACACAAAAATACCCCTCCAGTGGAAAAATACAGCATGCCAAGCACCAAGGAAAACAATGAAGAGCCACCTCCAGGGACTTTCACACCCCACCGCTCCCCAACATAAGCATGTTTGAAACACCCCCTCAAATGAAAATTCCTCCTCTGTTCCTTTTTGTGAATTCTGGCCTTCCTGTTGAGCTGGTCCCCTCTCCACCCCCGCTACTGCCACCCTCCCAATGATTTGGCCAAACTACAACTCCAATCAACCACAGGCATTTTCTGGAGCATCGACAAATTTTGCTTAAATGCATTTGCAAAACATCTGTAAAAATGACCGCACATGGGAAGCTCCAGAAAGCAGCTGGAAGTGCTTGGAATCTCAGGAAAACCACCTCCTGGAAGAGCAAACACTCCTACTGGAATTAGCTATGATAACTGCAAGGTTAATAATTAGCATCATTGCTCAATTTGGTTGACAGACATGGACATCAAGAATGCCCCACCTTTCAAGGCAATAAAGAGAACATTCAAAATCTGGAATATATAATTATATCTCATTTCAGTTTACTAAGTGATGTAGTCACTGAAATTAGAGTTCAGATTTCCTTTAAGACATTTACTAGCCTTGTGACCTTAGGATAATCACTTCTACTCTTTGACCATTTCCTCATCTGAAAAATGGGGATACTGGTTCTTATACGGCCTACCTCCTACTGTTATTTTAAAGACCAAATGAAGTATTGTATGGAGAATGGGTGTAAATCTTAAAGGACTACACACCTCTAGACAAAAACCTTGAGTAGCTACCCACTGCTTATAAAATAAAAGCCATGCTCTACAAGCTACCATTTTCATAGGGAAAAAAGTCAGCTATTGCTACTTTTGTCAAGAAAATGAAGACTTCTTCACGTCCTAAATACAAGACTTCTAACTCAACAAGCACAATGACTTCCACAGAGTAAACATCAAATAAATTTTGTTTAATTAAGTTGAATTGCTCTTGGACACAATGGAAGGAACATTGAATATGAAATCACAAGGACTTGGGTTTGAGTCCTAATTTTGCCACTTGTCAGCTTTGTGACCTTGGTCACCACACCTCATTGGGCTTCAGTTTCCTAATCTGAAAAGTTGATCATTTGCATTAGATAACATTCTTCCAGATACACATCTATGGTTCTATAAATAGTTGAGTATGATACCATTTGATTTAATGAAATGAATATTACTCAATTAAACTGCATGGGTCTCCCGACCACCTCCTAGCAAAATGAACTTAGTTTTCTTGTTCTTGATAGCCACTTTTCCAGAAAAAGGAAATAAAATATTCTTTTACAGAAAGTTTTGATCTAAAATCAAAAAGATTCTAATGATCTTTGAATAATCACCTCTTTCTTTACAATTCTTCTACTTTCTTACATAAGTTAATCCCTGTTCATTCCATTGATGTTTAGGGAATAAATTTTGATTTACTAAAAAGTCAGTCCAGTTAACCTTGGGAGGCATCTTTGAGAGTTCCCTTTCACCTTTCTTTCCCCTTCCCCTTTCAATCAACTATTAAATCCTTTTCATTCTTATCTCCACAATATGTCTTGTATTCCTTCCCTCCCTTTCCTCCTTCTGTTTACACTATTAACATCCTAGGGGAGGTGCACATCAATATTCACTTGGACTATTGCAATATGTAATAGCCTTTTAATTGGTTACTTTGCTTCCATTTTCTCTCTTCTTCAATCCATTCTTCATGTAGCTGGCAAATAATATTCCTAATGTACAAGTCTGACCATCTGTTCTCAGAAACCTTAGTATCTTTTCTTTAAGGTAGAAGATAAAACATAAACACATTGGTTGACATTTAAGGCCTTCCGCAGTCTGGTCACAACTTTCTTGTCTAACCTATTCTCCTCTACGTTCACTCATTCTATATTCTTGCCAGACTGGTGTATTCCTTGATCTCATCCTGCCTTCTTCTACTCTATGCGTTACTTCCAGATTAACCTCTATATCCCAAATGCACCACCTTCACACAACTGTATGATTGAATCCTTCCTTCAAGGTCCTGCTGAGGTGATGTCTTTTGAATGAACCTTATTGAGTCTCCAATCTCTTCTATAACAAACACAATCTCTCTCACCCCTTCACATTTTTATAACATGTCACATGAAACTCTCTTTTGCCCTTTTCAGGTTGTGTCTTGTATCATATCTCTTTATGGTTGCCATATCCCTGACTAAGTGGTGAACTCCTTGAGAACAAGAATTAGCTAGTTTTTCATTTTTTGTATACCCTAGCACTGGTGGACAGTACCCAGGCAGCAACATAACCGATATCTATTGAATCAAACTGAATAGATTCTATATGTAGATTGTGAATCTTCAAACCAGGATATGATAAAACATAACATTTAAATCTGCAGTGGTTTGGAGTCATTATTATGAGTATCGATTACCCTCCATATTAGACTGTAAACTCTCTGAGAATGTAAGTCAACAAACATCTATTAAGCTCTTGCTATGAGCCAGTCATTTTGCTAATTGCTAGGGATATAAATTAGGAAAAAATAGACAGTCTTTGCATTCAGAGAGTTACATTCTAACAGGAGAAGACAACACATAAAAAGGATCTTAAAGTTGTAGAGGAGAGATGTACCAACATGGGCATGTGGTGGCAAAGTCTGAAGAATGGAGAATAGCTGGTCTGGACCATCCTTATAATGGAGGTTTCAAGGGCAATTCACCAATGGGAGAGGGGAGCTACAGGTGAGAAGGGAGAAGGCATTGGAAGCATGGCGGCAAAGTCCAGAGAGTAAAGCATGCTTGGCCAGGGACCTTCCTTAAAATGGAGGAACAATGCCTCATATACATTATATAACACAGTGCCTAATACAGGTATAGATGTTTCATAAACTTTTTGCATGATTGACTGATTTTGCTTCATATTGAAATTATTATTATAACTATGACTTATTAGTGCGTTGTCTTATTAGATGCAATGTCATCTAGTTGGTATAAGAGGTGAAGAGGGTACGTATATAAGGTATGAAACATTTAGATGAATCTGCTGCATCCTAATCCTAATGGAATTGGTATGTTTGCATCTTAAGTCACATCCCTCATAATGTTTATTTGCAAATATGGTGGATTACAGGCAACTCAACTGAATGATCTCAACATTCTCTTTCAAACCACTTCAAAATAATGCATCAAATCAATCTTGGAGTGGCAGATCCAACAAAAGGTCAAAGGGAAACATTTTTTTCTGGCCTAAGAACACAAGAAATTGTCAGGAGAGGTCTGTGACACTAAGGTAGAAAGTTGTTTGAAGCCCACACATGTGGCAGTAGCAACAGTGGTCACTGTAGCAGCAGCAGCTTCAAGAGCTCTCTGCCCAAAGATGGTAAGGGGGTAGGACAATTGGTCAGAAAGAGATTACAGGAGACCCTCTCCTGGCACTGGGTACACTTGGCACTGACTGGCAACTCCATTACCCATACACAGTCGGGGTCACAGTTCCAAGGTGGAGAGAAGTGCTGAGAGTTGGTCACAAGGGTTCGGATCCTGGTCACAGTTCCAAGGCAAAGAGAAGCACTTAGTGCTTGTGGCTGCAGGGATCCAGTGGCCCTTCCTGGATAAAGGTCAGAGTGCAGACCAGAAGAACAGTGACCATACATCTCCCCACATCACTTCACCTTGGGAGCACTAAAAAATTTGCAGACCCCCAAAACTAGCTGAAAACAGCAGCACAAAAAAGCCTGAAGCTTGGCACAATGCCTCCTCACCCCAAGGTGAGCAGAGCACAACCTTAACATAAAATTCAAAATTAAGAAATAAACTGGAAAATGAGCAAGTAACAATAACAAAAAAGGATTTGACCATAAAAAGCTACTATAATAGAAGGGAAGACTAAGATATCAACTCATAAAAAGACAACAAAGTGAAAACAGCTACAAACAAAACCTCAGAGATAAATGCTAATTGGGACCAAGCCCAACAAGTATTCCTGGGAAAGATAAAGAAAGAGATAAAAGCGTTAGAGGAAAATTTGGGAAAAGAAATGAGAGTGATGCACAAAAATTATTAAAAGAGAATTAACAGCTTGGTAAAAGAAACACAAACAATACTGAAGAAAATAATACCTTAAAAAAACAGAATTGGCCAAATGGAAAAAAAGGCACAAAAATTCAGTGAAGAAAAGAACTCCTTAAAAAGCAGAATAGGCCAAATGGTAAAAGGAAGGGGAAAAAACTTCACTGAAGAAAAAGCTCCTTAAAAACCATAATTAGTAAAATGGAAAAAAAGATGTAGAAAATCTCACTGAAGAAAACAATTCCTTAAAAATTAGAATTGGGCAAGTGGAAGTTAATGACTCCATGAGACATAGACAAACAAAAAACAAGTCAAAAGAATGAAAATAAATGAAGAAGATGTGGAATATCTCACTGGAAGGAACAAACTGACTTAGAAAATAAATGGAGAGATAATTTAATGTAAGAATTATTGGACTACCTGAAAATCATGATCAAAGAAAGAGCCTAGATATATTTCAAGGAATTATTAAGGATAACTGTCCCAATATTAGATCCAGAGGACAAAACAGAAATAGAAAAAAATCCACTGATTGCCTCCTGAAAGAGATCCCAAAATGAAAACTCCCAGGAATATTACAACCAAATTCCAGAGCTACCAGGTCAAAGGAAAAATACTTCAAAGAGCCAGAAAGAAACCATTCAAATATCATGGAGCCACAATCAAGATCACACAAGATTTAGTGGCTTCCACGCATAGGAGCAGAGGGCTTAGAATATGATATTCTGGAAGGCAAAGGAGCTAGGATTACAACCAAGAATAACATACACAGCAAAACTGAGTATAATCCTTCAGGGGAAAAAAATGAGTACTTAATGAAATAGAAGACTTTCAAGTATTCCTGAAGAAAAGATCAGAGCTGAATAGAAAAATCTGACATTCAGATAGAAGACTCAAGAGAAGCTTAAAAAGGTAAACATGAAAGAGTAATCATGAGAGTCTCAATAAAGCTAAACTATTTATAATCCTATATGGGACAATGATGCATGTAACTCCTAAGAATGTTATTATTATTATTAGGGCAGTTGAAAGGAATTTACAAAGACAGAGGGCATACATGTGAATGGATTATGTTGGAATGATCTCCCCTCCAAAAAATGAAGGGTTAAAAACTGGGATGCACTGGGAGAAGGGAGAGGTAGAATGGGAACATTCTTCTCACATAAAAGAGATGTCCAGGGAATAGCTTTTACAATGGAGAGGAAAATGGGGTGGTGGTAGCAGGCAATGCTTGAAACTTACTCCCAGAATCAGAATCAGAATTGATTCAAAGAGAGAAGTGCAATGATTTCTTTAAAATTTTGTTAGTAATCATAATTGTGAATGTGAATAGGATGAGTTCATCCATAAAAAAGCAGATAAAAGAATGGATCAGAAACCAGAATACAATGATATATTGCTTTTAAGACACACACTTGAAACCTTGTTGTTGTTCAGTCATGTCTGACTCTTTGTGACCCCATTTGGGGTTTCCTTGGTAAAAATAGGTATACCACTGAGCTATTGGTAATGAACTGGTCCATTTCTCTTTGTCTCTCACAAAAGTATCAGAAAATGGTGCAAAGAAGAAAAACAATCTGATGATTTGAAATTTGCAGGTTGCTTAGATTTGATATCACCTGGAGTTTATTGTTTTTAGCTTCCCTTTTCAAATTGTGTGATATCTTCAGATCAGTGACTATCCCCTTCCTTAATCCAGAAAATAACTAGGTTTCCCTAAAATTCCTGTACTTGTAGCTTTTGATACACTGCTTTGGAAAAATTAATTCTTTTCTGTAATAAAGAATCCATATCTACTCCATAGTCATTTCCTTCCTCTAGTTATATCCTTTAGTTTCATTCAGAATTAGGGTTTTTACAGAATCAAAGTAGAGGTGGAATAAAACTCTGAGGCCCTCTAGTCCAAGTCAAACCTAAACAAGAATCTCTTCAATGATAAATGGCCATCCAATTTCTACTTTAAAATCTCCAATAATAGCAGACCCACTTGTTATGGCAGAGGAGCTTGCATAGCTCAATGAAACTATGAGCTATGTCATAAAGGGTTACCCAAGACCGACAGATCATAGCGGAGAGTTCTGACGAAAGGTAATTCATTAGAGAAGGAAATGGCAAACCATGCCAGTATCTGCCAAGAAAACCCCATAGACAGTCAGTATTAGGGCAGCTGAAGGGAATATGCATATATATGTGTGTATGTATATATATCTAT
>JAQQSZ010002928.1:0-14598 GCA_028646595.1 Phalanger gymnotis
TGTCTGGTACTGGTTAAGAAACAGAAAGGTAGATCAATGGAATTGAGTAGACATACAATTTACACTAGCAAGTAAATATAGCAAACATGAACTTTACAAGTGTGAGGACAAGATTTTGTGATAAGAATTCATCATTTGGCAAAAATTGTTGGGAAAACTGGAAAGCAATATGGCAGAAATTATGTATATGCTGATGTCTTACACCATTTGTCAAGATAAGATCAAAATGGATATATGACCTAGATATAAAGAGAGGTATTGCAAGAAAATTTCAAGAACATGCAACATACTACTTCCCAGACTTATAAATAGGCAGACAATTTATGAATCAAAAAGAAATAGAGAGCAGAGTGGGGTTTGAAATAGATAATTTCAATTACATTAAATTAAAACATTTTCATACAAATAAAACAAATGCAGCCAAGATCAGAAGAAAAACAGAAAATGTGGGGGAAAATGTATAGACCATTTCTCAGATGAAGGTTTCATATCTCAAATATATAAAGAACTTTATAAAATCTGTAACAATACAAGCCATTCTGCAACTGATAAATTGTCAAAGGATGTGAACAGACAGTTTTTTGATAAAGAAATCAAACCAATTTATAGTCATATAAAATACACTAAATAATTATTGATTAGAGAAATGCAAATTACAACAACCTTGAGATATTGTTTTACACCTATCAGATGGGCTAAATTATTCAAAGGGTAGAGTGACAAATGTGGGAGATGGTATGTAAAAATTAGGACACAAATTCATTATTGGTAGTATTGTGAACAAATTCAACCATTTTTTAGAGCAATCTGGCCTTATGCTCAATGAGCTATTAAACTGTCTATATCCTTTAATCCAGCAATACCACTATTAGATCTACTTCCAAAGAGGATTACTGCTCTCTTTGTGGTGGCGAATAACTGGAAATTGTGGAGACAGCGATCAACTAGGGAATAGCTAAAGAAGTTGTGGTATATGATTGTGATGGAATACTACTGTACTATAAGAAATGATGAGCTCACTGACCTTAGAAAAACGTGGATTGACTTGCATGAAATAATGAAAAGCAAAATCAGCAGAACCAAGACAAAGTTGAAGAAATATTATTTTAAGAAGAACTGAATGAATGTCATTTTTACAATTATAAATACCTAAATTAACTACAAACGACATATGAAGGAAGACATTAACTGCTTCCAGAGAAAGAACTAACAAATGAAAGTATGTATAGAATGATTTTACACACACACACACACATATATATATAATATATATTTATGTATGTATTCATATTTGTGTCTAGTGGTACTCATCTCTACAGAAGGGTGGGGAAGAAAAAAGGAAAAAATCACATTTACATGAAAACTTTATTACATACTTAAATAAGTTTTACACAATAGATTTGCAGTTTCCTCTTCAAACATCTTTTTTATTGCACTATGATATAGAAATGTTTGTTTTATTCCATAAATTAAAAATAAGAGAAATGAAAAAAAAAGAAAAAGTCAGTCTCTCTGGGACTCAATTTTCTCATCTATAGAATGAGAGGGTCAGATTAGATAGTTCTTAGTTCTCTTCCAACTCTATAAGAAAGATCATACAATGTATTTTTACTTTAACAATATCTATTGGATAAATGCTTCTCTTAATCTTGCTCTGGTTTTCCTTTCTGGGATTGCTGCTTGTCCTCTACGAACAGGTCTTCCAATTCAATCCAATCTAACTTACATTTGCTAGGTGCCTACCTTGTTTAAGGTTCTCTGCTCACTAATAGGACAAAAAAGTTCCCGCCCCCCCCCCAAAAAAAATCTCTGTCCTACTGAAGCTTACAATCTATGAAGAAACTGTGATGCTAAGGATTTAGTATTTGAGATACACTGAGAAGCAGATTATCACATTGGAATTAGAAGCAAGAAAACATGAGTTTAATTTGGACTTCAGACATTTACTAGTTGTGCAAAGTCACTTACCCTTTCTTTACCTCAGTTTCCTCATATGTCAAATGGGGATAAAATATGCATTTAAGTTCCAGAATTCTTTGGAGGAGAAAATGAGGTAATATTTGTAAAGCACTTTGCAAACTAAATGCTATATGAATATTATTGTTGCTATTATTAGTAACAAGAAATACCTAGATTTAAAAAAAAAAATAAGTGACAGAATCTTTGAGAACAAATAATGAACTAGAAAATGAATCGTCTAGGAGTCCTAGGAGATCTGGGTTGTATTCCCAAGTAGTCCAATAACTTGAGCTATCTGCGCTTCATTTTCATCCTTTACCTAGTGGGGAAAATAAAAAAAAATATTTATACTATGAGGTTATTACATCAAAATCAATCCCTCAAGAAAGCAAGTTTGTATTCAGCAGCTTTTATACATCAGCCATTCTGCAAGGGTCTGGGGATAGAAAGAAAAAAAAAATAAAACCACACTTGTCCACAAGAAGCTTATAGTCTGTGTATAGATATATACATGAGTAGAACATGGGCCTGATGTGGCCACATGTCCTGGTTGAATACCATCATTGGCTTTCCATCCCCCTTAGAACCCTCAAAGTCATCTACATTCTGGGGTTTTTTTATACTGCTTCCTTGCACATAATTTATTTCACACCTACTATGTAGCTCTATGATCTTCTTCATCCCGTGCAGGCAGATGAGAACTTCTTCCCACCCCAGCCACCTGTCTGCTTTCCATCTTTGTCCCCAGGATTAGTAAACAAAATAGCACAACTAGTACAGGAACCAATCAAGAAAACCACTCATCCACTTACCATTCCTTTGCCTTCACAGACCACAATACCCCTGTATGTCATGATTCCTCTATAATTTGCCTTCTGTTAGAACATAAGAATCTTAAAGGCAAAGCCTATATCATTTGTGTGTATGTATGTGTGTGTGTGTTTATGTGTGTCTTCCCAGCACTTAGCAATCTCTGATATATTGTAATTTCTGAAAATATTTAATTCATTTTTCCCTGCCAATTATATTATAACTCATTCCTAGGCTTTCCTTCATTTATTTAAGCTCCTGTATTTGGACTTTACTTCTCTAGCCCTCGGCCTGTTGGACTTCTACATATCCTTCAAACCTTAACTAAAATGCCAACCACTCAAAGAAGTAATATCAGATTCCATAAGTCAGAACAGATTTTTCTCCATTTTAGATTTCTCATAACAGTTTTTTCTATATCTTTCTAATACATATATCATTTAATATTTTAATTACAATTATTTTTTCATGTTTTCCAACACTTTTCTGAACTTGGACCTCCATGAGGGCACAAGCCAGATCTTGTCCACATTTTCTCTCTCCCTAAGTGCCTAGTTTACTGCTTGGCACACAGGAGGTGCTTAGCAAATTCCTATTTGATGTAAATGGAATAGCAAATACACTTTCAAAGATTTTGAATCCAAGTCCCTCAATATCACTGTATCAATTTACCATTTTATAGTGTGTAATTTTGGATAGGCACGAACTTCTGTTAGTCCAAAAGTCAAATTAGTCAAGGAACAAAAGATATCTAACAGTGAGAGTGATAGCATTTCAGAGCTGCAAGGAAATTCAGAGACCATCAGTTCCAAACCATAATTAAATAAAAATTACCAAGATAAGTGGACCCACATCTCTTTAAGACCTTATAGTAATTTTAAAAGTACTATATGCAGAGGTGGCCCATTCTTGGACAGCTCTCATTGTTAGCAATGTTTGTTTGGTATTTTTTCCATATAAAGCTAAATTTTGTTTCTATAACTACTAACCACTAAACTAATTCTTTCCTCTGGGATCAAGCATGATGATGTTAATACCTCTTTCATGCAACATCTTGATATAGCTTTATGATACTATGATCGATCCAGATACTTGAAGAGAACTATTAGCTCTTCCCTGTGTCTTCTCTTCTCAGGAAAAACATCCCTAGTCTTCCTACCTCAAGATTGGCAGATATGTTCCTTTGCATTTCATCTGTTCAATGAGCTCTCTAAAATGTGGCACCAAGAATTGCACATTGTGTTTCAAAATATGATTTGTCCAGAGTAGACTAGAGCAGAACTTTCACATCTCTCATTCTGGATGTTGTTCTTTTATATATGCAGACTAGGAAAAGCATGTGGAATTATAACAGGAGAATTAGTCTCTAAACTAGAAACACTTAAGTTACAGCCCTGCCTCTGACAGAAGGGAGATCCAAACTGAAGCCTCTTTTCTTCAAAACCAGGATTTTTCTCCTATGATATCACCTCTCTAATATATTCATGGATCTGTAATCTCACAGAAGTACTTCTCCATCTCATGACGAAGCATTTTATGTATGTAATTCTTCAGGAGTAATATGCTTCTGATTCTTCCCTTTGGGAACAATCAGAATAAATGTCATCTCTCTCCACCTTTAAAAATATTTGAAATTATCTGACATTTATGTTGCTGGGACAATACTGACATGAATCACAAAGAGAGCTGATATGACTTAGCAGATGGTAGGTTTGCCAGAAAGTCAGAAACATCTGGGTTTAAGACCTGTCTATGACACATAGGGACTGTGTGACCCTGGGCAAGTCACTTCTACTATATAGGAAGGAAGGCATCATGCTACATACTTAAGGGGATTTAAAAAATGAATAAGATATAGAATCTGTCTTCAATAAGCTTTGAGCAAAATTCCATAGGTGAGAGGTGAGGGGTAAGGCAGGGAGGATACCATAACCACAGCATTAAAAAAAAGAACAGAGGCACCCTAGATTATTCAATAGACAATTGACCTTGAAACCTGGAAGATATTGGTTCAAGACTTGATGCTGAATATGTTGGTTGCATGATCCTGGGCATATAACTTAATCCCTCATTGTTGGAACTTGCTGAGATTACAAAGTTAGAGAAAAGTTTCAGATTTGTGTTGGTAGATTTAGTTAATTTACTTGCAGTTTCTTACACCAATGAAATAAAATACGAATTATAAAACAAAGAATTTACAAAATGACTGCCTTAATATTTCTAAGCATTAATTTTTGGAAAAGGAAAAAATGGTGTTTTTGTATTGCTCTATTTTGCTCACATAAGCTAAACAGTGCCTTACTAAATCCTACTTTTTTGTCTTATCATCAAATGGAGATGAACAAAAACTTGTGTTTTCAAAGGTTCTTCCATGAAGTTAAATAATTACAGAACAGGATTGAGTGTAGTTCCTTCAACTACAAGTCCCTAAATGACTACACATTGGACATCTGAGGCCAAGATTGGGTTATTTGAGAAAAGCTCAGCATCTAACCTTTCAGCAAAAAATTTTAGCCACAAAAACTCATGGAGAACATCTACTAAGATATCTACTAATAGCTAAGAAGATATATCTATATCTGTAATCTATTTATGTCTCTATCTACCTCTACCTCTATCTCTATATCATATATCTGTATTTATATCAAAATTTGATCTATCATATTTATCTGTCTCTATTCTTGACTACCTCCATCTTTATCATTTTTTCTATCATTATCTTATCTATATACAGATATGTGTATATATGTGTGTTTATGTATGTACATATAAATATATATTGGCATGGATATGGATAGATATATGAATTGTAGATTTGTATATGTGTGTGCATACACACATGTGCAAACAATAAGTTTGTGTGCATACCTACACGTCTATTCACAATCATAATACTGTTAAGTTTCAGTTGCTGAAGGTACTAATTATCCACATCCATGAGTGAATGTGACTAATTTTAGAAAATATTCATAGAAGGTTGACATCTGGGTTCAAAAACTCACAAAGCATCCACAAAATAGTATGCACACATGCGCACATAGATTCATGTATTCATATACTGTGCATTGTGAAGCAAGATGCTATAGTAAGTATATATGCAATAAAGATTTTCTATGCTATACAATTGCAAATTTATGTGTATATATGTAGACATGCATAACATACATTTATGCATATGGATACATACACACGTACCATGCATTTCCATATCTTTGCATGTTCATCTATATGTGTACATACATGAATACATATACACATATATGTCCATTTACACAGATGAGAGAGGAAGACAAAGGAGAGAGACAGAGACAGAGAGAACTTTTTAGCAAAACTACCTTAAAGCATTTAAAACTGATAAAAACAAACCATTTTCAACTTTTGGCATTTAGAATTTATTAACAAAAAAGAATGCAAATTAAACTTTCATAATTTGTTATAAATATTCCCCATATAACGTGACCTGCATTTCTTTCAATCGTTTTTTGCATTTTCATTGCATATAATATGCTTTTACCTCTTTTCTGTACTGTATGTAATTTCATACACATTCCTTCCTTCTCATATTTCTCTGAATTTCCATTCTTCCTAATCATGCAAAAATATTTCATTACTTTTAAATCATAATTTAGACAGTGGTCCCACAAATGTGACAGTAAGACTTTCCAGAAGACTCCATTGCTTTCGTCCTTTAAAAGAGGCCACCCCTGCCCAACTGAACACAGACTTGAATATTGTACCTTTGAAGCACGTATAGTCTTGTTAACTCTGGTTTTGGTTTCTCTTGTTCAGTTTTTTTTTTTTTTTGTGGGAGGCAGGGAGGAGGGGGAACTAGGCGGCTCAGGGCATACATCCCTGAGCCTAGAGTTGGGAAGACCTGAGTTTAAATCCAGGCTCAGATATTTATTAGCTGTGTGACCTCAGGGAACTCATTTAATCTCTGTTTGCCTTAATCCACTGGAGAAGGAAATGGCAAGTCACTCCAGCATTTTTGTTAGAAAACCCCATGGACAGTGTGATCCACAGGGTCATGAAGAGTCACACAGCTGAAAGACTGAACAACAAAAACAATAAAGGTTTCAGAAGTTGGAAATCATAGTAGATTTATGATGGCCCAGAAAGATAATCACATTTGCATATACGTGCATCTACAAGCCCAGATCTTCTTAAACTTACAGTAAAACAAGTGTAATCTCTCTCTCTGTCTCTCTGTCCGTCTCTGTCTGCCTCTCTGTCTCTCTGTCTGTCTGTCTGTCTGTCTGTCTCTCTCCCTCTTCTCTCTCTCTCTCTCTCTCTCTCTCTCTCTCTCTCTCTCTCTCTCTATATATATATATATATATATATATATATATATATTCCTCCATAGTCATTCCAGTATTATTTGACTCTTTCCAAAGATTCAGACCAGCCTTCACGCAGGCCAGGGATAGCCGGTAAAACAGATTCGATTGGTCAGTGTTATTATAGTTCTGTTTAGGGTAGAGTGATAGCTAATTAATCCTTTGAAATATTGTGATTTACACAATTGTTGACACAGTTCATCTTCTTTTATCCTCACTAGGGCTGTGCCAATTATTCTGTTGACTAAATTAGGGGAAAGAGGGCACAGGAGAGACTAAGTACTTAGCTAGAATTTCCCCACCATGAAAACTGAGCATCTGAGTGTTTAAACACACGGCAATAGACTGTGAAAAATGTCAGGTAATCCAAAGGTCCAGTTAGTTTACCTGACGAATATGGGACATCATGGAGTCATTTATTATATGAGTTATAATTTATAATAACAACTCTTGCCCATATTTAAGTGGAGTTAAAAGAAGATAGAAGAGGAATGTCAGGGGTGTTTTTCTTCTCCCTCTCATAAGCCTTAGATCTATTTATCCCTCCCCTATGAATATGTCTTCTTTTCCTAATTGTATATGCCTCAGTGTGTGTGTTGCGGAGTTACAATTAAGATTATAGAAATCTTTGTAGATGAGGAACTGAGGCTCAGAGAGGTCTTAAGTGGCTTGTTTGAGGTCACATATTATTAAGTGACAGAGTCATGATTCAACTTTAAACATAACATCCTTTTTCACTATACCTGGCTTAAATCATTAAAGCTAAATTCCTAATTAAAAGTTGTTTTCTAATTAAGCTAATTGTCTTTTAGATCATCTTTGATTTGCAAAGTGATAAATGTATATATTTTAATTCTGTATGCCTGTTACATTTATGTTCCTGTTTTCAAAGAAACACTTGTGACAGTCAATTGTCAAATACATACAATCATCCAAACTGTAATATCATCAAGGGCATCAAGTCCTAAAACTCTTGGAATACGTATAAAAAAAAAGAAATGAACGTTAGAGAATCTTGTTAATAGCCATGGCCTTGGAGAAATCTTTTGGGGGTAGAACAAGGTGAAGTTGGAGTGTGACTATCATTAACCCAACATTCCATTAGGATAACCTATGCCTCACTCATCAATTCCTGTGGCTTTCTCAAGACTGTGCGGTCCAAGTAAGGAGTCTTTTAGGGCAGCTAGGTGGTACAATGGATAGACTTCTTGGCCTGAAGTCGGGAAGATTCATCTTCCTGAATTCAAACTTGTCTTTCAGCCCTTGCCAGCTGTGTGACCCTGGGCAAATCACTTAACCCAGTTTGCCTTAGTTTCCTTACCTGTAAAATGAGCTGGAAAAGGAAATGGTAAACCACTCGAGTATCTTTGCCAAGAAAATCCCAAATGGAGTCACAAAGACTCAGACACACCTGAAAGGGCTCAACAATAAAATGAGACTTTTACAAAAAACTAAAAATCTTCTAGGTACTTTCAGCCCTTAGCTGATTTCCCTCTACTCCCTTCCCAAAAAAAGTAACAGCTCTTCATTTTTATGTATTTGTCAAATGAGATGGGAGAAAGGCCACTGGATTTGGAGTCATTTTCACTCTCTGAGACTTGATTTTTCAACTTAAAAACAGGAATAATAATACTGGTAATACATGTCTTCCTGGAATATTATGGAGGGAAAATCACATTTATGTTATATGAGTTAAATATAAACCAGACCCAAGAACCTTAAGGGAAGAACACCTTGGGGGAAAAAATCTGAATCATAGCTCCCTCCTGGCTCCAGATTTGCAGTAACTTTGCAGATAACTTAATTTTATTCCCTTTAGGTGTTCTCTAGATTTGCAGTAACTTTGCAGATAACTTAATTTTACTCCCTTTAGGTGTTCTCTTCAGAAAAAGTAGTCCTTCTGTATGTCTCTGACTCCACCCCTGGAAGACTTTATACACTCAAGTCCATTATGATATGTCAGAAAAGAAACTCAATTTTTATTTTTTCTCCACTGCAGTACTTTAGAACATTCAGCTTGCCTTCACTTTGACATAAACAACAGGCCAAGCTAGATCCAAGTGAACCATGACTAAATGAGTATCTGGCTATCCCCTTCAATGTTACTGCTTGGCAAGCCTAAGGCTCCAAGGTCATATTAAGGTCTCTTCAATCCAAGGCATGTCAGCGCCCCAAGTACAACCTCTGATCAGGCACTTTCCAGATTTTTTTTTCCACACAGCCAGATGGAGTGCTTTACATCTTTTGAACAGAGTAAGCTTGGACTCAGTTTCTCAGCCTGACTCCAGTTTTGGCCTATTGTCATTGCAGCTTTTTTCCAAGATGAGAATTGGGCAACAATTTCCACCGCTGTGATTTTGTGTATTTTAAATATACATGCAATTGCATTTCTAAAAGAATTACCTCATATAACCTCATTTCAACTTCATATTTTTATTTGCTGAACACATAAACATAGTGTATGTTACCTGCAAAACTTTACTCTTTCTCAGATACTCCATGTGTAACCAATTGAATGCAGGTACTGAAAGAGCTTAAGAACTGGGGATCTTAGTGATGGAAGAATGGAGGGACCTCAGGCAGCTGAGGAATTATAACATAAACAGCACTGCATTTACAAAATTTGAAAGACTTGGGTTCAAATATTGGTTGTTTTCTTAGATCCTACTCATAATCATTTGGTGTCAATTTTTTTTTTCTGAAAAGTATGAGGATGTACTATGTGAGCTTTAAAAAGCCTTCAAGTTCAAATCCAATGGTCCCATGAGTTTTTAGAAGATATAGTTGGAAAAAAATCATTCACAAGTAAAAAGTAAAAAAAAAAGATACAGTTGTGAAAATTAGAACCTAGAACTTCAATCCCTTGACCATAGTATATGCCCACCTAATGCCCCACCAGCCAAATGTCCAAAGAAAGTCAGTGCTGTATAAAATTGTAAAGGAACAACATTTTTTTTTCAATTCTCCTAATCTCTTCTCTAAAGGTACATACTCTTCATCAGACAGCTATACTCTAAAGAGCCCAACTTACAAGTTCCTAGAATTAAAAACAAAGGAGAAGACATTGGTGGTCATTAAGTATAAACCCCTAATTTTACAAATCAGTAAACTGAATCTCAGAGAGCTTAAATGACTTCCCCAAGATCCCGCAGGTAGCAAAATTGGTTGTTGTTCAGTTATTCAGTTGTTTTTCAGTCATGTCAGACTATTTGTGATCACTTGTGGGGTTTTCTTGGCAAAGATAATTGAGTGGCTTGTCATTTCTTTTTTCAGTTAATTTTACAGATGAGGAAACTGAGGTAAACTGGGTTAAGTGACTTGCCTAGGGTCATACAGCTAGTAAGTGTCTGAAGCCAAATTTGAACTTAGGAAGAGAAGTCTTTCTGATTTCAGGTCAGGCACTCTATCTACTGTGCCACTAACTGTCCAGTAAACAGTAGAATCAGGATGTGAACACAGAACCTCTGGATCCAAATCTTCAGTTCTTTCCACTATACTAAAGTTATCATCTTCATCACTGTCAAGTCAATATACTACCTTTCCTAGAAGCATTCTTTTTTATTCATTATATGTTAATGTTATTGGTCGAAAGAGAGTCATTTTTGAAGTCAGGAATCCTAGGTTCAATTCATTGTCTCCGATGCATTATATATGGTGACCCTGGCTAAGTCACTTAACCTCTAAGTGCCCCCAGGGAAGCCTCTAAGACTATAAATTATAGATTCATCACTTATCTATTTCAGTGATGGGAGGTTCCCTACACAAATGAAGCAATGACTCTGGACCAAAAATATCTCTGATAGTGGCTTTATTCAGAGATTATGAAATTTCAAACATTAGCCAGCTAACAGAGGAATTAATTTGTAAGAATCAAGGAGTTTTCTTTAACTTAAAATTTCAACAGTAGGAGACAACCTATTCTAACCTACCTTAGGTACTTTATAAGAATAAGCCACAGGCCAGCCTTCTACATTTAATTTTTTTTTCTAGAAACTGTATTCTTTTCTCCTATCACTGCTCTTATTTTTACTGTTCCCAGTTCCAACTACTATTCTATAACTCATTGATTCAATTTATATTTTTAACCTTTCCTTGTAAAGGATAGAAGGCAATGTGTGGTTGACTCAGCTTGGCTGAATTGTGAATAAGGTCTTTCCACTAGTCCCATAGTATGTATTTAAATCAAAACACCTTCTAAAAGACAGAATTCCATATAGCTATGTACAAACACTTAAACATAAAAATTTTAACTGTCCTTAAGGTTATCCTTTGATAAGGACATAAAATAATCCTGTCTAATGAATAGTTTTTAAAAAGTCGGTCTGGCATCATATTTCAGCAACAGAGATCAAAGGATGAAAAGCCAAAGCAATTTGCCAATTCTAACAAAATTTTCATTTTTTTTCTCTTTCATGCATGAAAAAATAAGTGGGTCATTTGCTTGAATTATTTATTTTTTGGCACCTGAATTTTTTTTCTGAGAAAAGGTCTTTCAAGAAAAACAGCAAAGATATATGTGAAAGGAAGTTTGTGTGTGGTATGAAGAGAAAAGAAAGGACAGACAGGATAATCTTCCAAGTGGAATTTCATCCAAATAGACTGATTCTGTCCCTGTACTATATTTGAAAAATAGATTTGAACTTGGTTAAGTTCTTCTCATTTTTTGTTGAGTGGAGTTGGGGGAAGAAAATTTAAGATGTCCAAACAATCTTACAGACTCTGAAGAACAGGCACCTTATCATTAAAAGACAAAGTCAGTTTACAATTGTGCAAAGCAAATATTCTTCTATTTAATTTTGGCACCAGTGTATATTGTTTTCAGAGAGCCAATATTTCTTTCCAGAGGATTCCTGGGATACATCAGCCATAATGTTTTGTAAACACAAATACATATTGATAAATTATACAAACATACAGCCCATTGTTGTCTTGGTGTTCAGTTATTTCCGTCATATCTGACTCTTCATGACCCCATTTGAGGATTTTTTGGCAAAATTGGATTTAAGTGAGGCAGAGTTACACAGTCATTAGCCTCACTCTCTCTTCCAGAGTCATCAAAGTCCAGTGGCAGGGCAAAATTCAGTATGACTAGTGATGGCCTAAGATGCAGTGGAAGACCTTGGTGTCTTGAATGTCTGACCCAGCTCTAAGCATTCCACAACAACTGCTTTAGCCTCCTTCAAGGCCCCTGAAACAAATTGTTCTCGTCTGATGGGGGAACTCTTCACATGCCTGGGAGTAGATATCTCCCTAACTCATCAATGGGTCTGAGACCTGTTCATTACCATCAATCTCGTTGAGCTTGTTTATTAAGATGTTTTACCATGGGATGGCAGCTAAGCATGCTATAGTTTCTTGGAGCCACAAGTGTGAATTTAGTGACAGGTAAACATCAAAGGTGGGTGAATAGTCCTGAAAAGAGCTCAGTAAGCCTTCATCCCAGAGATGCTAGTCCTCCTTGAACACCTCAAATACCCTAACAGCAAGTACTGTTGAAATGTGAGCAAGAGGGGTACATGTGCTTCTTCCAGATCTAGTAAAAGGGAGGAGAGAACAAGGCCTCTGTTAGATCCCCTCAGATCATGTTTAAAAAATATAGCCTAAATGTAGCCCAGCAGGAGACGTTGGTTCTAATCCTGGCTCTGGTACTTGCTACCCATGTAGGTAAACCCTCTTGTCCCAATTCTTAGCAAATTTCTTTCTTAAATTATAATCCAAGGTATCTCCCAGCTCCAAATCTTTGATTTACCATTGAGTTTCAGTTTCACCATTTGAGAAATAAAGGTAAAGATGCTTTGATCACCTACCTGACTTCTTGTGCCCTTCCTCTGGCCCTGTGTGTCCATTTCTGTGAATTGAGCAGTTTGGGCTAGGTAACCTCTAACATCAAATCTAAGGTCTCTTGCAATCTAAAAGCAGTAGGCTTGTGATAGCAACCAAGGCATGTTTCCATATTATTCCCAGGAAGACATATCTAACTTGTTGGAGAACTTGGTTCTTTCAATATTTTAGTCTATTAACATACCACTTGAGCTGTACATTTATTGCCTCTCATTCCTAGTACATGATTGTCCAATTTATTTTTCGTGTCTCAAATAACTTTGATAATATCTCTTTCCACGTAGTTGCTAGAAGCAATCAGTTTGGTAGCATGTTCACAGGGTACTTAGCTTTACCACGTAAGATTTCCCATTTCCCTTTTACTTTCCTCTTCAGGGCACAGAATGACCAATAAGGATGAACTTAAAGAGGAACAGTATGCCTTTCTAAAATGTACATTTCAGGGAATATGTCATTAGGAATAGAAAGTTAGAATCCAAGATTTCTCTTTTTTATTCAGAGTGTTTTTCTGTTTTTCATTTTAGAAAAATGGTGATTGATTTATAGTTTTTCCTTTTCTCAATGAGTAGTGAGAGGGAGAAAAATAACTTTTGTTAAGTGAAGAATTAAATTTTGAGAAGAAAATTGAAACTTTAAAAGCTAAACTTTATTTTATCAAATTCAAACTTTTAGGGGCAGGGTGCTTTATGGCAAAGAATAGAAGCAAAAAGAAATATTTGCTTTTCTGAAACAGTTCACTTGTTTTATATTCCATTTGGCCCACTACCTTGCTCCATTCTCACTCTATATGAAGGTGCATTCCTACAGGAAAGGAGGAAATTGTCTGGAAACTTGTGGATATTTTTGAAATAAGCATCTATTATTGGTTTTAATAAATCAAAAAGGCTGATTCTTGTTTTAGATATTAGTTTTTATCATTGAATAAGAAAAATTATATATAGTATTGAATATAGGTATAAATATGCAGAGAGGGAAGAAAGAGGAAGGAAGGAAGAAAGGAAGGAAGGAAGGAAGGAAGGAAGGAAGGAAGGAAGGAAGGAAGGAAGGAAGGAAGGAAGGAAGGAAGGAAGGAAGGAAGGAAGGAAGGAAGGAAGAGAGGGAGGGAGAGAGGGAAAGAGGGAGGGATGAAAGAAAGAAGGAAGGAAGGAAGAAAAGAAGGAATGAAGAAGAAAACATAGTTTATAACATATTCTTTATCTACACATTTAATAGAATTAACTGAATTGAGAGATTCTGGCTGACCAGAATTTTATTGTGCAGTGGTGGTGGTGGTGGTAATGGTAATAAGAAGTAAGCTCATTTAAAAAAAATAATAAATTTGGGGGCGGAGCCAAGATGGCGGCTGGAAAGTGGTGACTGGCGTGAGCTCCCCACCAAATCCCTCCAAAAACCTATAAAAAAATGGCTCTGAACCAATTCTACAACTGCAGAACCCACAAAGTGGCAGAAGGAAGCAGGGCTCCAGCCCAGGACACCCTGGATGGTCTCTGGGTAAGGTCTGTCCCTCACGGAGCTCCCAGCTGAGGGGAGCAGAGCTGAGCCCAGCAGAGCCCAGTGTGCGGCGCGGACCAATAAGACCAGGAGCTGAGCAAAGAGTGCCCTAGCATCCTGAATTACTGAGCTGTGGCATCTACCAGGCCTCACAACCCAC
>JAQQSZ010002929.1:0-14598 GCA_028646595.1 Phalanger gymnotis
GACATAAAATTGATGCAAAGTCCTTTCCTTATTCTGAAGACCTTCTATTTCTGAGAACATCTAGATGGATTCTATCATATAGTTCTGAAGATTATTAGCCTATTGCCTCCTTTTCTGGTTTGGCCACCTGGAAGGGCAGCATGAATTATTCTCCTTATCTCCCCTTTCTATTAGAGACAGACATGAAATTTAACCTTCACCTGTGACCTCCATGTTATAAAGAAAGGCATGTACCCACTGAGCGCATTCATAAAGTTCTTTTTTCATTAACAATCCTCTGATGAGAGGATAAGAGTTGATCTCTGGCTGAAACCCTTCCCACATGAAGTCCATAGATGGCTTGCACCCAGAGTGAATTTTCTGGTAAAAAGCTCTGTACTCCATCTCAATGCCTTTCTGCATTCACATCTGTTATAAGATTCCTATATCTCTGATGGTAAATGAGGACTCACTTTAGACTGAAGGTTTTTACCACAATGATCACATTCTTAAGGTTTCTCTTCAGTGTGGATTCTCTGATGTTGGGTAAGATGGTTCCTCTGCTTAAAAGCCTTTTCACACTGGGTACATTCATAAGGTTTCTCTCCAGTGTGGATTCTCTGATGTACAACAAGAGAGTCCTTCCGTGTAAAAGTCTTTCTGCACTGGGTACATTCATAAGGTTTCTCTCCAATGTGAATTCTCTGATGTTGGACAAGACGGTTCCTCTGTTTAAAAGCCTTTATGCATTGGGTACATTCATAAGGTTTCTCTCCAGTGTGCATTCTCTGATGAACAATAAATCCAGCTCTCTGCGCAAAAGCCTTTCCACACTGATTGCATTCATAAGGTTTCTCTCCAGTATGGATTCTCAGATGTGTAACAAGGCTATTCTTATATGCAAAAACCTTTGCACACTGATTGCATTCATAAGGTTTCTCTCCAGTGTGGATTCTCTGATGTGTAACAAGGCTATTCTTATATGCAAAAGCCTTTCCACATTGATTACAGTCATAAGGTTTCTCTCCAGTGTGGATTCTCAGATGAGCAATAAGACATCTCTTCAATCTAAAAGCCTTTCCACAATGATTACAGTCATAACATTTCTCCCTTGTGTGGGTTCTTTCATGACTAACAAGACTGGGCTTCCATGTAAAAGTCCTTCCACAATGATTACATTTATAGCATTTCTCTTCAGTGTGGCTTTTCTGATGTTTAGCAAGGCTGGACATACATCTGAAAACTTTTCCACATTGATTACAGTCATAAGGTTTCTCTCCCGTATGGATTCTCAGATGAGCAATAAGACATCTCTTCAATCTGAAAACCTTTCCACACTGATTACAGTCATAAGGTTTCTCTCCAGTGTGGATTCTTTCATGTTTAACAAGACAGTCCTTCCATGTAAAAGTCTTTCCACATTGATTACATTCATAAGGCTTCTCTCCAGTGTGAATTCTTTCATGTCTAATAAGACTGCGTTTACATGTAAAAGTCTTTCCACATTGATTACATTTACAAGGTTTCTCTTCAGTGTGTGTTCTCTGATATTCACCAATACTCTGTGTACATTGATTACCTTTATAACGTTTCTCTCCATTGTGGATTCTTTGATGTTTAATAAGACCATCCATTCGTGTAAAAGACTTTCCACATTGATTGCATTCAAAAGGTTTCTTTCCAGTGTGAATCTTCTGATGTTCACCGATAGATTTCCTACCTCTGAAAGTCTTTCCACATTGATTACATGTATAAGGTTTCTCTCCAGTGTGGATTCTGTGATGTTCAACAAGACTTTCCTTCCATCTGAAAGTCTTTCCACATTGATAACATTTATAAGGCTTCTCTGCAATGTGGATTCTCTGATGCAAAGTAAGACATGCCCGCCATTTAAAAGCCTTTCCACATTGATTGCATTTATAAGGTTTCTCTCCAGTGTGGATTCTCTGATGTGCAATAAGATACTTCCTCTTTGTAAAACCCTTTCCACATTGTTTACAGTCATAACATTTCTCTGCAGTGTAGATACTCTTCGGTTTTGTGCAGACTTCTCTCCAACTGAAGTCATAGGGGCCATCACTCATGAATCTTTGCTTGTGAGTTTCTTCCACAGAAAGGCTTAGCTCTTCAGTAATTTCCTTCATTTCAAGTCTGATCTCTCCTTATAAAAAAAAGACATTAATAACACAAATATAGACACTACATACACACACACACACACACACACACACACACACACACACACACATTTATATCTCCTTTGCTCCACAGGCAGAAAAAAACTCAGTTACTTTCTATTTCCCCAGGCAAAGAGAAACATCTTAAAAAGGCAGAAATTTATTTTAAAATGCCCTTAGCTCACATCCCAAGGAGGATTTAATTTCCAAAGAGCTTCATGTATGGATTTACACTGGATCTCACAACAAACTTGCAACACAGGTAGGGCCATCATTCTCATCATATTCACAACTCAGACCACAAACTCAGAGTGGCTGAGTGACTTGACTCAAACCCCAGCAGCTGTGACTAGAATCCAGACCTGGTGAATGGGTCTGCTGTGTCCACAGTACTTGACAAATTTTCAGTTTTTTCACTTTCAATCTTTCTCTTTCACTTTCATTGTCAGTACTTTCAATCCTTTCTTCATAGATACAATGCCATTGGTCCACATATACTAAATATTAAAATTATTTCAAGATCTATTCTACCAGTAACCATAACTTAATTTCCCTGTGGATCACTTTCTTCTTTTGTCTGTTGCATTATCCGAGTTTACACTCAAAGTACCAACACTTTACCTGAGGCATAAGGGATTTTATTCTGAACCTTTAATTTCCTGAGATAGTCATTACTTATTTTTTTGAAAAAATTATCTTTAAATGCCTCTGCCCACTAAAATAAAATTAAAAGCCTTCTATAAAACACAATTTTTAAAAATGCATGGCATTACACATCTAAAAATGTGTCTGATACAGAAATTGGAGTATATCACCCTTTGGTACAGAATTGGACAGCATGCTTCACTATCGGTCTTCTTGCACCCCTTCCCCTTTAAAGGTTCACAAATGCCTTTGAAGGATTGAGACAGTTGTCCAAGGGATTTGAGCTAAAAATAGGTCTGTGGCCCCTGAAGTGGTAAATATTCATCCAATTTGATTACAAAGATTTTTACCTTCTGGGACAAGAAGTGTGTGCATGTTTCAACCTCAATAGCCATCTTTTTGCAGTGATTCCAAACTATCATGATCAGGAACATACAGCTTTTGGGGATCATGCACTGAGTACCTCAAACTCTGACTGCTTCTAACTATGTGCAACATAGTCTTTCAGTTTCTCAACTTGACATCAAAGTGTTTCCAAATTTCCAGGAAGGTTAGGTATTCATGTGCAAATGGTCACAGGCATACAAAGACCATTGGTGGCTATCTATCACTGCACTGAAGTAGTGCTCTCATTCTTGGTCTACCTCATAATCACATCTGATTAAACCTGAAACCACCTGACCAAGATCTTACTTGGGTTTACATTCTTACAGGTTAAGGCAGGTTATTGGAAAACCATCATCACCAGGCATGCACAGTAGAGTCCATCATGAAACCATCATAGACCACCACAACCTTGCTACAAAAACAGACCTTAAAATGCCACTCACTGGGAGCAGCTAGGTGGTGCAGAGAGTAGAGCACTAGTCCTGGAGTCAGGAGGACCTGAGTTCAAATCCAGCCTCAGACACTTGACACATGTACTAGCTGTACGACCTTGGGTAAGTCACTTAACCCCAACTACCCTGCCAAAAAAAAACCCCCAAAATGCCACTCATTGAAATGTTGGGATTGTTTTCTAATTTGAAGTTCTCTTTTGTTCGTGTTACTCTTCTTCTATCTGGCAGCTTCTCAAAGGACTTGGTTGGCAACATGGGTTGGTCATTTAGTAGTTTCAATGAAAGTGTAGCCAGTTTACCTGTGCTAAGAATAAGAAAGCCATGTCTGAAGAAATCTTATCCTTCCAAGGGCTGTTTTGCATATAAAAACTAATTAAAACAACAACAACAAAGCAATATTCGCAATTGACCTTGGAGCACATTTGTCATTTAATTCGGTACTTGCCAAGAGCCAATAGGAAAAGCAAGTTTATTTAGTAATTAGCAATTCATTGTGATTGTTTAGAGAGTTAAAAAAAAAATGAATTCCCATTGCCTGGAAGGAATCTGTCAAATTTGCCTTCCATTTTCCACCTCATCCATGGGTGAGCATTTTCAACATATTTTGTTAAAAAAATCAGAATACAACTGGTAGTGCAATGGATAGAATGCTGGGCCTCGAATCAGGAAGACCTGGGTTCCAATCCCACCTCAGAAAGTTACTAGTCCTGTGAATCTAGGGAAGTCATAAGACCTCTATGCGCCTCACTTTTTTAAAATTGTAAAATGGGCATAGTCATGGCATCTAATTCCTAGGGTCCTTATGAGGATAAAATGAGACATTTGCGCACTACATGACACATAGTACATGCTGTATAAATGCTAGCTACTACTTTCATTTGATTTTGACTGTCTCCTCCCCAATTCCGCTCTTTTTCTTAAGCCGGTATCATCCTCACTCCTTTTATTCCCTTATTTCCTTGTTGAACTAAACGTATTTCCATTCCAAAAGACTGTCTTTTCTCTGTATCAGCATCTGTTTGTAAACTAGACTCTGAGCTTTGTGACAGCAGATACTGTCTTTTGCCTTCCTTTGTAATCTCATGGCTTACCACAGTCCCTAAAACAGAAGGCACTTAATCAATGCTTATTGATTCCCTGCCTGGGCCCAGGGCTGATAGCAGTCCCCAGCCTCTACCTCTACTCCCTGCATTCTGGTTTCTCCTCTAGTTGTTGAATGCATGTTCAGGCCTCAGCCCTGTTTCTGTCCCTTTCTTGTACTCCTTCACCTCTAAGTAGTTATCTTAGTCAGGTTCTACTCATGATGGAACCAGACCAGAATCAATACTAAAGATTACAGAGGCTTCTTTCTGGGCTCCTGAAGGGTCTCCTGCTATAAGACACCTCTGGGTCTCTAACTCCCAGCTCCCTAAACTGATGTGGTGGTCACCCACATGAACCTGGCCAATGATTCTCCAAGAATGGGGACAGAGATTAGCCATAGAGATTAGGAAAGGGACTTGGGCTGATGATTTATGCAAAGTTTAGCCTTGGAAGACTCCTGAGTAAGGCAGCAGCCTTCTCTCCTCCTCATGTACAGCCAAATGGAGAGAGAGAAAATCATGAAACCAGGTTGCCAGATATACTACCAATTTAGGCTATGTAATGTCAGCTGGGCACTCACTGGGGCAAGGCAATCCTTTGCCATCTCCCTGACTCCCTGTGCCGCTCACCACAGCAGCTCTTCTAAATCATTTCATTCATCCCCAACCCTCCATCATGGCTTGCTACCATTCCCCTTCCAACCACTGAAAAAACTAGACATTTATCAAGGGCTTCCTAATCCTCCTCATCTCACATAAATCAGATGTCTTCTTCTCCCTTTTGATCCCCATATCACACAGAAAGATTATTCTTCTGCTTGCTAAAGAAAATCCCCTTATGCGTGCAAATGATCACATTCTGCGCCCTCATCTACCTCCATATATTCCTCCTCTAGGATCTCCTTTTTTTTTTTTTGGTCAATCTTCACTCTCTCCCACACTGATGACTCTTTATCTATTACCAGAAACAAAATCATTTATCTCTAATATTTAAAACACTCTCACTTGACCCATGCACCCCTATGAGATGGTGTCCAATCTTGTCCCTCCATTTTATAGCTAAACAGTTAGAGATGGGCATTTCCATTTAGTGCCTCCAACTCCTTTCCCTGGCTTTCTTTGAAACTATTTTTTTTTCCTTTCTTTCCTTTATTTTCTATCCTGCTACACTGCCCAAGATATGGTTACAATTAGATACAAATAGGTATATCTAAGTAAAATTATTCTAGGCATATTTCTATTTCTCAGTTCTTTCTCTGTATATGCATAGCATCTTTCTTCTTTTGTCTTTTATAGTTAATTTGGGTATTTATAATAGTTAAAAAAAGGACTCTTTGCACTCTACCTCAGAAATTTATTGTTCAATGAAACACATCTCTCAAAAGTTACCATTAATCTAAAATCGCTAAAATCCAGCGGCCATTTCTTAATCCTAATCCTTCTTGACTTCTCTGCAGGCTTCGACACACTCAGTCTCTCCCTTCTTTTTGATCCTCCCCTCCCTAGCTTTTAGCAACATTACTCTCTAAAGGTTCTACTTCTACCATATCCAAAAGGAAACTCATTCTCTTTCCTCCAACTCTGCCAACTTCTTCCATTCCTAAAGCTATCCAAGGTACCTCCCAATAGTCCAAGCTGAGAAACGAAATGTCATGCACTCCTCGTCAATTCTCCATCAACTCCCACAAAGTCACACTTTTGATGCCCATGTTCAGTCTGTTCCAAAGTCCCCTGGATTTCACCTTTGTGACATCATTCCATATACTCCTCTATATCTCAATATTATCACTTTTTGGTTCAGATCCCTGTCATCAGATACCTGACATAGGGTCAGAGCCTGCTGATTGGTCCAGCTGCCTCAATTCTCCCCTCAGTCCAGTCTAATCCTCCATCCAGTTATCAAGTTTGTCTTCCTTAAGCTCTCACCTGACCAGGTCGTGATGCATTCAACAGCCTCCAGTGGCTCCCCAGCAAAATATGAAACATAAAACTCTCTCTAGGGTTGTGAAAGCATTTCATTACCTACCCCTCACCTATTCTTCCAGTCTTGTTTATTCCTTCTACCCTTTTCTCCTCCATATGTTATAATCCATTTGTTTGGGCCTCTTTTCTCTTCTGGGAACAGGTCATTTCATCTTCAGACTCTCTGAGGTTTTTTTTTTGTTTTTTTTTGCCATCCCAGTTGCCTAAAATGATGGCTTCCCTGAATCCCCAGCTAGAGCCCACTTAGCACAATAAGTCTTTTCCAGTCCTCCTTAAATTTAGGGCCTTCCCTCTCTTGATTAGCTTCAATCTATCCTGTCCATAGAGGGTTTCTACATATTTGTATGGCCCACCAGACTGTGAGCTCCATGGGAGCAGGGGACATATCTTACATTGATTTATGTGCTCAGTCGTTCGTACAGGGTCTGGAACAGAGTAGGCACTTAGAAGCGGGTTGACTTGAAGAAGGTCTAGGAAAGAGCTCATATAGGAGAGCCTAATCCCCTTTACTACTCTCAGGAGAATTCCATGCCCCCAAATTCCAAATAATGACCTTTTTTTGGATCATAGATTGATCCCTGGAAGGAAGGGGAAAGGCCATGGAGTCCAAACCCCTCTTATTACAGATGGAGAAACTGAGGCTCAGTGGTTCAGTGACTGACCCATGAAGCTGCTGCTGAGAAATATCTGAAAAAGAATTTCAAGGCAGGCCTTCCTGCCCCACATCTAGCACTTGCCTCACAACAACACAAAGCAGCCTCTTGTAATCCCAGCTGTCATAGACCTGCTTTCCCCTAACTCACCTGGACAGCAGCTCCTCAGGCCTTCTTGCTCCAGCATCCATGGGGCTTCCCTTTGCTCCAAATAAGAGATCATGTCTTCTCTGGGAACTGGCAGCCCTGGGCATGGGGAATAAGATAGGAATGAACAGAGAGAAACTTGTCATTCAGTTCTCTTTAGGGAAAGGGGTATGGATACAGAGCTGCTGGAGTCTGAGATTCATACTATTATGTTCAGACACATGAGCCTGTAGTCACTCATTAGTGCTTGTAATGCAAATAAGCCAAAACAGAGTGTGCTCCATTATCCTTCTGTACAACCTGCTGTGAGAAAGAGCCACACCTCTGCCCCCCATCCTGTCAAGTCCATTCTGATAGAAGCTCCTAATTCTAATGCAGGCTAAAAAGGTTTGTCATGAAAGACCAGACTGGGGTCCCAGAATAGGAACTGAGATGAGCCAGCTTTTACACTGTCCCCCTCCCCTGTTTCTTACTCCTTGAAACCTATAGAAACCTTGTGTACTGCTCATTTGGGGCATCTCTGCTTCTTCAAGTGACAGTCTCCTGTTGGCAAACTCAAGAAACCCTAGTTGGTCCAAATTCCATTCCCTGGCCAGTCTGTTTTTCCTGACAATGCCAGTGGCAGGTAAGCAAGGACCCCAGGGTGGATCCCAGGACTCCTGAAGGATAGTCTGATAGCATTTCTCCTTTGAGCTTTGAGGAGCAGTGGGGGAGAAGATCAGGGAACCAGGTTGGAGTCAGAAAATCTGGTCTTGGTGCACTTTCTTCATGGAAGGATGGACTCACTGCACACTTTCCATTCTCTAGAAATTAGAGGCAGCTGATGGTGCAGTGGAGAGAACCCTGGGCCTACAGTGAGGCATGCCAGGGTCTGAATCCAGCCTCAGACAGTTACTAGCTGTGTGTCCCTGGACATGTCACTTAAACTCCATTTGCCTCAGTTTCCTCAACTGTCAAATGGGGAAAACAGTATCAGTGCTCTTAACCCTGCACACCAGGGCATGAAGATATTCCTTTGACTGCAGACTCAGCATTACCAGAGGAAGTGTCCTTACCCAGGGAGAGCAGGTTCTGGGCATTCTCCAGCATGACCCCTTTGTACAACTCCTTCTGAAGATGGTCCAAGAGGCCCCACTCCTCTTGGGTGAAGTCCACAGCCACGTCCTTAAATGTCACCAACCCCTAAATCATTAAAAGTCATAGAATGTACAGCTGAAAGGACGCTTCAGATTTTAATAGTCCAAACCCTCATTAGTTTACAGAATGAAACTGAAGCACAGAGAAGGGATTTGCTGAAAGGTCATAACCTTTATGAGATTCAGAGCTAACTCCTAAAACCAGTCATTAAGAGCCCAACTGAATTGAGAAATTTTTATATGATCACTATGAGTAAAGCTGAGAAATATTTTCCTCTGAAATGCATCTCCCTGTGGAATCAGGGAGAAAGTTTGTGTTCTAGCTGTGAGAGAGGTGGATCTGTGGGGGAGCATGAGAGAGGATGATGGGAAATATTTTTCTCGTCAGAACTGATAGCGATATATTTTCTTAAATATTATTTCTTAATCTCTTCCATGTATATCCATGGTAAACTTTAGAATTTATTTCCTTTAATATTGAATGGAATTATAGGAAGATTTACTTAAATTCAAGGCCAGAGAGACCAAAGCAGAGAACGTAAGATCAGAGGAAGGGGAAGCCACAGCCCAAATTTATATATTTTATGTATATACTTATGTCTATAAACATATATGGATGTGAATGCATAACAATACTTTATATAACAAATATATCTTATATGTACAAAATGATTTCCATGTTATCTTCTCCCTGAGAATATGCGCTCCTTAGGATTAGGAGCTGGGTTTTCCCTTTTCATGTAAGTTTTCCTCTTGGCATCTCTTTCAGGTGGTGAACAGTAGATTTTTTTTCTATATCTATTTTATCCTTTTCTTCTAGAACATGAAGGCACCTTTCCTTAATAATTTCTAATTAATAAGTGACATGTTCTAAAGAAAATTCTTTAAAATGTCTGTGTGAAGCTGGCAGTTCTACAGCATTCTGGGGGAAAACATTTAATGTGATCACTTAAAAGAGAACAAAGTTAAAAAAAAGATCTAGTTTGCTTGCTGAATGTATGAAATAAAGTCTTATCTGGAAGAGGATTCCAAAGAGCTATTCATTGGAACCTGGACTGTGGAGAAGTATAAGAGAGGGTCCCCAGCCACGTGAAGGAGAGTTATCTGTTGTGACATTGAGGGCTGCAGGTTACTCCGGAGATGATGTGTCACAGCCAAGACAGCTCATGCCTTGCCTTTCTGAGTGCTTTCATTTGTCTATGATATACATTCCTTAATTATAAAATTACTTACCTAGAAAGAAAAGTAACAATGATGGAGAAAGGAGAGCTAGGTGGCATGGTGCATAGAGCGCTGGGCTTGGTAGCAGGAAGATACCATCATTATAAGTTCAAATCTGGCCTCAGAAAGTTACTAGCTATGTGACCCTGGACAAATCACTTAACCCTGCTTGCCTCAGTTTCCTCATTTGCAAAATGCACTGAAGAAGGAAACTGCAAACCACTCCAGTATTTTTGTCAAAAAAAAAAAACCCAAATGGTTTATAAAATCTCAAACATGATTGAACAAGAACGATGGAGAGGGTGGTTCCTTCAGTGGTTAAAAATAAAAGCAATATTCAGTTAAGTTGGGTTTTGTTTGAGGTAATTCCTCAGAAGAATGTTGCAAATTTCTTTATGAGAAATAAATGACCTAAACACACATGGAGAATTGTAGAAACTTGGTAGAACAAGAGTCGAGGAGGAGTAAGAGGCCTACTGATGGACCATATAAAGGAGAGGCTGGCCAGGTTTGAGAACATGAGGACCCCTACTCAAACAGCATTAGTTAGTTCATTAGGACTTTATAAAGGGTAATGACTGTTGTAATGCTTCTAGTATATTTATCTAGTCAGTCACCAAATATGAGGTCTAAGAATAAGCAATGTATTAATCCATACTTTGTATAAGTCACAGAGGAATATGGATTCTCCTAGAAGGGCTCCAGAACAGGCCTCCAACTTTAATGCAATGTTCGTCACTTGGTTACCAGCTGTGGAACTCAGTTGCACAACCACAAAAATGCTGACAAAGATTATCTCCATCTTGTTTTGCTCAAATTCCCTGAACAAACCAAACATGGGTGATGGTATGGTATGGAAAGGTTCCTTTCCTCCCTTCCCTTGCAGTATATGTATAGCATGGACCATTTCCTCCTGCCTAAACTAAGGAGGAGCCCATCTATCTTGTGACCGCCTGGTCAATGGAGATATTCTTGCTTCCCCCAACTCATGACCCTCCTGACACATCATTTTTGCTTCTTTTAGCTTAAGAGTCATAGGTCAACTAATGGCATTCCATATTTTGTGTTGCTACTTTAGAATATCTGAGGAACTGATCTGGTATCAAACCCTATAAAAACAAGGTCCCAGAAGAAGGGCAAATATCAGATCCTGAAGAAGATATCAGGTGCACTTATTAGAGGGGACCACAGGCCCATCAATAAAGTGCCATTGGCTCAGAGCTCTGCCTCAGTCTCTTTTTTGGACAATTTTAATCCCCACAATCAGGTATTCCTTGACACTTGGAAGGGGTCATCTCTATTTCCAACCTGCTATATGGACAGCATGTGTCTGGCCAATGCGCTTGGAACCTGATGTCTTCTCTTCCATTTCATTTTCTTCCATTTCCATCATGAGCATAGTACTCACTTTATTAGAGATTCTGATATTTGGGACTCATCTTGCATCCTGGGCATAAAATTGCCCTTTCATTTTTCATCATTGTGACTTCTTTAAAACACCTGATTTCAGGTCTCTTTGGAATCCACATTTCACCTTTCACTTCCTTTAGTCTCTTGTTAGACTTCTAAACTATGGGGGAATTGATTCAGCTTTTACACTTTTTGAGGTTTCCAAGAATTTCTAAATCTCTCTTTTCTCTGGGCTCTCTGGAGTTACTCTTCTTCACTGCATAGTAGTAGGCTCCCTCCTTTACTTTGGGTTTACGGGCTAAATTTCTTTCTCAAAAATCAAGCCTTAAACCCATCTCAATCTGGAGCTTGTAGATTGGACAACAGGTCCCTGCCCTCCTATCCCAGCGTGTATGTAAATACTAAACAGTAACTTTTCCTCTTTGGCCAAGAACCCTAAGGGTCTTCCCTTTTCAGTTTGATTTTTTTTTTTTGAGTTTTTCATTAAAGGAGCCATCCCTTGATTAACTTCTTAAATTAGAGGCCCATTCACTGAATGGGCATTACCTCAGTCAAGCAATAGAAAAGACCTTGGCCTAAAAGGGCCAGGGTCTCCCATTGCATTCTTGGCCATCTCCAGGCCTCCTGGTGAATATCAGGCTACTGGACCCAGATGGCTCTGGAGGAGAAAGCGAGGCTGGTGACCTTCCACAGCCCTCTCTCCCTCCCTCAAATCAATGTCAACGGTGAGTTATGTTATCATTTCCCTGATGTCACGGTCCTCTTCGAGAAGGAAGGAAAAACAGAAGTCTCAGTGTGGGGGAGGCAGTCCGTTTATTGATGGGTAACTGCTCTCTAACTGGTTCCCTAACTCACACCCCACAGAAGCTCTCCCAAACCTCCTTCCTTCTCCAGCACCTCCCAGGTCTCCCCTTCGCCAGCAGTTAGTGGGGCTGTGAACTCCAAACCTGGGGTAAAGGAGGAAGCTCACCTCAGCCATCTCCTCATTTCTCACCTGGCTCTGTCTCTGTCTGGGGACTTCTGGGACTGACTTCCCCCAGGCCCCTGCATCGGGCACTTGCTTCCAATCCTGACCCCTTTTTAATCCTCTTTTTCCTGTTGTCTTCTTTGCTTAATTGTTGGTACCTTGAGGCTAAGGGAAAAGAAAACCTGGAATCTGCCCTGGCAAGCCCCTCCAAAGACCACAAAAGAAAGTACAGTGGAGAACACAAGTAAACAAAAGGGAAGGACAGCCAAGAAAAAGAGAAGGAAAAAAACATTAAAAGAAACTTTGCCCCTTAAGGAAGAAACATATTGAATTTAAGACATACTGAATTGTCCACAGACAACCCAAGGATCATTGGTCTACCAGAAAAAAAAGGTGACAGTCATGAAGGAAATATTCAAAGGGAATTGGCCAGAACTTGGGAACATGGAAAACAACCTTCTAATTCATAGAATTTACAGATTGCCTCCAGAAAAAAAGACAATGGCCCCATTCTGGGAAGATGGCAGCGTAGGTCAGGAATTTCCAGACTCCCTGGATTTCCTCCACAAGTTGACAGAAAATCACAACAAAATGAATGTAGAGCAGCAAAAAGGGGTAAAGCAGGTGGAGAACAACTGGAGAAGACCTCATAGAAGACTCCAAGGGCCGAGGTTCAGTCTAAGGGAAGTGTAGACACCTGCAGGCAAACTCCACTGCAGCAACACACAGTCCCAGAGAGCAGCAGACTAGGCCTCCAGAAATTTCACCTCCACTTTCCCTTCACCCCCCCAGCCTCAAGAACTTTCACCTGCAGAAATTCTGTTGGGTTTTTTTTTTTGGAGGGGGGAAGGCAGGGTAATCGGCGAATCGTTAAGTGACTTGCCCAAGGTCAGTGTGGCAACTGTCTGAGGTCGGATTTGAACTCAGGTCTTTCTGATTCCAAGGCCAGTGCTCTACTCACTGCGCCACCTAGCTGCTCCCCACCTGCAGAAATTCTACTTCACAAACTTTCATCTAAGGAAGAGCAGATGCTGACAGAGGGAAGACAGACGGACCCCCTAATATCTCCAGAAGTCAAGCCTGGCCGTGCTGCCTGCACATGATCCTGGGTGTGGCTGTGGGTGAGGAGAAAGGGGCATGCTTCCAGTGAGTGTGGTACTACAGGAAGCAAGAACATTTTCAGGACAGGGTGACTTGGGCTTAGGGAGAAAGGGAGGAATCCCAGAGGCTGAGCCCCCAGAGAGAATTCAGAAAACAAGAGTAAGGAGGACCTGAGGCCCAGCGCAACATTAGCCACCAAACTTGGATTAAAACTTGATTACAATAATATCAAGCTGCTAAAAACAAAATAAGACCAATTAAACATAAAAATGAGGAAGCAAAGGAAGAACCTGACCACTGATAACTCCTGAGGTATAAAAGAAAATCTATCTGGGTCACATTGAGAAGAAGATAGGTTAAAACAAGCCACCGCTATCCTAAAGAGTAATGTCAACTGGGCGCAAGCTCAAAAAGAAGTCTTGGAAGAACTTAAAAAGGAGTTCAAAAATCAAGTAAGAGAGAATGAGGAAAAAGTAGAAAAAAAATGAAACTCGAGAAAATTATAATAAGGAATTCTAAGTTGTCAAAGAGAATAAGGAAAAATTAGAAGAAAAAGAAAAGAAAATCAAGAAAATGATGAAAAGAAAGTCAACCAACTAGGAAAAGAGATATAAAATCATAAGGAAGGAAATAAAAAGGATTTCAAAAACCAAACAAAAGAGAATGAGGAAGTTAGAAAAAAATAAAAATAATTCAAGAAAATTACAAAAGTGACTTCAAAACCAAAAAAGAAATGAGGGAAAATTAGAAAAACAAATAAAAACAATTCAAAAAATTATGAAAAGAATTATCACTAGTTAGAAAAAGGGATACAAATTCCTAAAGAAGAAAATAACTCCTTGAAAACTAGTATTTGGCATGTAGGATTGAATGACATGGTAAGACCCCAAGATGTAAACCTTCCAAATTCTGATATTAAAGAGAAAAGATAATTAGGGGATAAGGAAAAGAACTTCTATGTTCTAAAGTGATGGTAGCAGCTCTTTATGGTGACAAAGAACTAGAAATTGCATGGAAATTACATGTATAGAATAATTTTATATATACATACATGCCTATTCGTGTCTCCCGGCAGCCGCCTCTAGGGCAGGAGCTTGGGTTGTGGGAAGAAAAAGAAAAACACAATAATTTTGTTGTATGTTGGAGAGGAATAGAAAGTTGTGCACAGCGGATTTGCAATTTCACGCGCAGTCATCTTTTTATCGTACTGTGTTTTGGAAATGCTTGTTTTCTTCCATAAATTAAAATTTAATATTGA
>JAQQSZ010002930.1:0-14598 GCA_028646595.1 Phalanger gymnotis
TGAATTGCTTGCCTTCTTAGGGAGGGTGGGTGGGAAGGGAAGAGGGGAGAGAATTTGGAACTCAAAGTTTTAAAAACAGATATCCAAAAACAAAAAATAAAGTTTTTGCATGCAACTAGGAAATAAGATACACAGGCAATGGGGCATAGAAATTTATCTTGCCCTACAAGAAAGGAAGGGAAAAGGGGATAGGAGGAGAGTGGGGTGACAGAAGGGAAGGCTGACTGTGGAATGGGGCAACCAGAATATACACCATCTTAGAGTGGGCAGGAGGGTAGAAATGGGGAGAAAATTTGTAATTCAAACTCTTGTGAAAATCAATGCTTAAAATTAAATATATTAAATAAATTAATTTTAAAAAAATTAAAAAATTTAAAAAAAAGAAAAAGAAAAAAAACCAAATACTGTCTAATTTGGTCCTCACAACAACCCTGCAAAGCAGGTACTATTATTATCATCCCCATTTTACAGCTGAGGAAACTGAAGCAGACAGGTTAAATATTTTTCCCACAGCTAATAAATGTCTGAGGCCAGATTTAAATCCAGTTCTCCATGACTCCAGGCCCAGTGCTCTTTCCAACATACCATCTTAGCCATATAATTTTATATTTTACATGTATATACATACATACATATACATACATATATACATATATTTATGTGTATGTATATATATATATACATATATATATATATATATATATATATATATATATTCAAATTCACTTTGTTACCTGGCTTCTGACCTTATAATTCACCTGAAACTACTCTCTCTGAAATGACCAATGATTTTGTCTCTGTCTCTTCCTCCTTCCTCTATCTAAAGTGTTTTTTTCATCTTTGCAGATGCACACTCCTCCCTCCCAATAGTCTTAGGAAAAAGTAGTATACATTATGTAATTATATGTATACAAGCCATATGTCCTCTGAAGATACTCATACCATTTCCCATTTTTATAGACAAGTCAGATTCCCAGAGTTAGATTGGCTACGTCTCCCTGCTGCATTTTGGCTGCTACATTTAATCAAAACATCAAAGAACTGAATTTTTTGTTGCATAACCCAAAATATAGATTAAATCATACATACCTTCTCTGAATTTTAAATATATTCATCAATGAAATCTTTCCATACACATGGACTTACAGACATGAACTAATATAGTCAATTTTAATGTTACTTTTTAAATATTTGGCATAAAAATTTACTGCTTTGAATTTAAAGTATAAATAAATGTGTGAATTTTTAACTTTTTAAAAACTGTCAATCATATCCAATTCTGCTCATATGTAACATACAAACAGAAACTAGATTTGAAACAGTAAACACAATTTAGTTGACAAAAAATAATATTTTTATTTTCCTTTTATCTAGAGCATAGAAAACATTAAAAAACAAACCTACAATATCTAGTTATCAACAGATTATATAATTGATGTGATTGTTTAAATATGTAATAGTATATAAGTACATGTTGTTTACATACACACGTATATCTATATACATATGTGTTTATGCTCATATTTCTAGGAACTGAAGGTTAAAAAAATAAGTTGAAATGATTATTTTTCACACGAGCCTCATTTCATTGGGTATTACAGCTTAAAATTCTTCTTCCTCAATAGTATTTGAAGTCTTTTGTACATTACAGGTTGTAATGGCAAGCCAAGTGGGACTTTTTTGTTGTCTTTTGTTTTGAGTGCTTCTCAGTACTAAGGCAATCAAGTGCCTTTGATTGAGTCTTGCCTTTGCTTGTAGGAAGACTCATACCCTTCTGCTAAATAAGTCATGAGAGGTGTGAAGCCTTTGAGAGGTGTGAAGCCCTCAGGCTCTGGAAAGAATATATATATACTCTTAAGGTAGCCATTAGGCTGGAACTCTCAGAACTGCAGGAGGAGAAATTTGCTTGGGGGCTTACTCATTGGAGGAGCATTAGTGATTTGGCCAGAGGAGACTCTGGGTAGCTGTTAAGGAGTGCCCCCTCCCCCTGGCCTTTGAAAACTCAGATGTTGGTGTTTCTCCGTCTGATAACTGTATATGTATTGCTATGGTCAGACAGAAGCCGATCTGTTGATTTGTGTTGTTTTGCTCTGTTTATAATTTCTGCTTGTAATTTCTGTTTGTATTTTCCCTGAAGTCCAAGGTGTTGACTTTTCCTCCTGAACTAAGGGAATGATATATGTACATTTAATTAAAATAAGATTGTTAACTCCTTAAAGTTGCTTTCCTTAGAAAAGCAGATCAAAGAACCTGTGCTAGTAGCTCTCCTGTATATTGGTGTTATTGGCCTTACATAGCCATAGTAACTGCAAGTAACTTTGTTGTTACACAGGTTCTCAAATGAGTTGCTCATATGATCTCAGAAATAGGTGGAGAGGAGAGGATAATGTTGTCAGTAGACTCCATGGCAGATATCCTGTCTCATCTGTACATTGAATGAAACTCAGACTGTATTCCTAGCTAGTTTCAGGTGATTATGACCTTGAGCTCCGTTCCTGCAGGTACAACAGTGTGCAGCAAGTGAGGGCACATCATTGTGGCGGGGACATTTGAGGGGGTAATGAAGACTCCTGCAGTTGCCATGTATGCTGTTGGTCTCCATGGTCATAAAACCAATTATTATCTTGTGCCATAGTTAGAAGGTGTTCATCTAGATAAATATCAATACTCAAAAGGTATGATGATGGAGCATGATCTATAACTCCTTACTTTAGGACCTGATCCTGCATCATTTGTTTACTCATTTCTTTCTCTAGGCTTAGAAACATCACTCCATTTTTTAAATCAACATCATTCTAGATCACTGTTTTCTTTTTTCTCAGAATTTCTTGATCACTTTTACTTGCTTTGAGGAATAGTCACCACATTGCATTCTATATCCTGAGTAAATTAGGCTTGAAAATTCTCAAAGGTGAATGGGACATTCCAGGGACCTCTAGTAGAATGCCATTAGTGGAGGCACACTTTATCTGGAAAAGTGAAATAATATAGAATAAGGTCTTACTTCCTTCTGGTTTTCTATTTTTATGATGAAAACTATTTGAATAGAAATGTCATCATACTTTTCTCTGAAAGTGCAAAATTTCTCTTTCACTGTCCAAAAGTTTCATTTACTATGAGACCATGTTACCAGCAGGTATTGTTGTGAAACAAAGTTTGTCACTTAAGAATTTATAAATGCCAGCCCCCTACCCAAAAAAATTGTCTTCACTTTCAAGGAGCTCACAGTCTAATGGGAGAGACAACATGCAAATAACTATGTACAAAAAAGATACACACAGGAAAAACTAGAGAAAATCTCCTGGGGGAGGTACTATAATTAAGGAGGACTAGGGAAAGTTTCTTCTAGAAGGTAGGACTTTAGCTAGGACTTGAAGGAAGCCAGCAAGGTCAGGAGATAGAGATGAAGAAAGAGACAGTTCCAGGCATAACACACAGCCAGGGAAAATGCTCAGAGTCAGGAAGTGAAATGTCTTGTGTGAGGAACAGCAAAGATAGTGGTGCCATTGGATTGAAGAGTATGTGGGGTGGGGGACGGGGGGTGAGTATGGTGTAAGAACACTGGAAAGGTAAGAAGAGGCCAGGTTATGAAGGACTTTAAAAGCCAACTAGAGGATTTTGTGTTCAGTCCTGGTGGTAATAGGGAACCACTGGAGTTGATTAAATAGGTAGGGTAACTTGGTCAGACCTGAGCTTACCCAGGCCCATTTCCTAACTATTTGCATTCAGTTTGGATTTCTTTGATTTCTCTACCATGCCATGAGTACACTCATCATTGGGAAATCTCATCATCTTTCAAGATTCCATTAGCCTAATAAGGTTAAAGTTGTAACAGCTCATACCTCATCAAAACCCTTTGCACCTCTGCTTGGAGGGTAGAGCCATAAACTTCTCCACTAAAGGAGAAGGGTCAGGACAGATATCTCCTCAGATACCTCATAATTTTTATTCCAGCTGCACTCATCTTGTACTTCTTTGTACTCTCTACCATAACTCTGTGTCAGGTACTGTCCCTCTCCCACATTTTCAGCTTTCTTTTGTGTGTTGTCTTACCTGTTAGATTGGATGTTTCTTCAGGGTGGGGACCATATTTCTTTTTTGTATTTGTATCCCCAGCACTTAGCACAGTGTCTGGCACATATGGTACTTAATAAATATTTACTGACTACTGACCTGTGCTTTAAGGAAGATTAATTTTATTGCTTAGGATTCAGTGAGGAGACTTGAGACAGGAAGACTAACTAAGCTATCGCAATAGTCCAGATGTGAGGTTGAGAGCCGATGAAGTGATTAGGTGATGATGGAAGTTTCAGAGGAAAGAAGGGAGCATATATGAGAAATGTTACAAAGATAGAAATGGAACTTGTGAAATGATTCGATATGGAGAATCAGACAGTGGAGAGTTGAGGGTGACATCTAGATTAAGAACCTGGGTGACTGGGAGGGTGGAGGTATCCTTGATAGGGAAGAAAAGAGAAGGGTTTTGTGGGGAAGAGAATATGTTCAATTTTATGGACATGCTGAGTTTAAGCTGTCTATGGGAAATCCAGTTTGAGATATCTAATAAATGCTTGAAGATTTGAAATGCTTGAAGATCTGGAGACAGGTTAAGCCTGGACCAATAGGTCTGAGACTTATCTGCTTAGAGATGATAATTGAATCCATGGGAGTTGCTAAGATCGCCAAACGAAATAGAATAAGGGAGAAGAGAACAGGGCTCAGGACAGAGCCTTGAGGAAAGCCAGGCGTGTGTTGGAAGCCAACTTGAACTGGCTTACTGATTATTTAATTTTCAATGTGATCCTTGGGAATCTGGCTACAAATTAGCATTTGATTTATTGTTTATTGATATGCTAAACTTAAAAAAGTGATGGGAAAGTATTCTGGGAAGATGGCAGAGTAGGTTAGAAAATTTCAAGCTCTCAAATTTTCCCCCACAAAACAGAGAAAATAGCACCTTAGGGTGAACAAAGTGCAGGTAAAAATAAATAAGAATAGGGGCACAAGAGGGGTCTTCCTGGGACAATGTGAAAAGATCAGAAGAAAAATCCCAAGACAATGTTTGGCCCCATGAAGAGTAAACATCTGCAGGCTAGGATCTACTTTAACTACAAGGGACAAGCTGCTTAGACAAGTGGCAAGCTGGGTTGAGGCTGCCTCACCCTCAGCCACAGGAACTTTTACCCCCAGGACAGTGAGAGGAGTTGTGTGTCTGAGCCAGCGAAGAGGGAAAGGTTTGAGGAAACCTTTACTGACAAGGAAGGCTGTGCTGGGAAGAGTGGCAGGGGCAAGAAGGAAAGAGCACACTCCTGGTGAGTGCAGAAGCAGTGGGCCAGAAAACCCCTGGCTTTGGGCACTATCGGGAGGTTGGAAGCTTGGCTTTGCTTCCAGGCTAGATGGGAAAAATGAAGATGTGGAGCAAGAGGCACTATCCCCCAAACCCCAGGGCTAGAGATGACTACAAAAATTAAGCTATTGCCACAGAAAATGCACAGGCAAGGGAGAAAGAATCTAACCATAGAAAGCTATTATGGGAATAAAGAAGATTTGGGTTCATCTTCAGAGAAGGATATTGAAGTAAAGAAACTCCAAAGAGTAATGTCAAATGGTCACCTGCCCAAAAAGAATTCATAGAGGATCATAAAAAAACTTTAAAAATCAAATGACAGGGATGGAGGAAAAACTAAAAATAAAAAAAGAATAATCCAAGAAAAACAAAATGATTGTGAAAGGAAAGTCAACCAATTAGAAAAGGAGATTCAGAATCTTAAGAAAATGACACCATGAAAATTAGACTAGGCAAAGGAGAAGCCAGTGAAATTATAAGAGATCAAGAAATAATTAAACAAAATATAAGAATGAAAAAACAGAAGAGAAAGTGAAACATAAGAAAAACAACTGATCTGGAGAATATATCAAGAAGAGAAAACATAAGAATAATTGGACTACCTGAAAGCTATGATCAAAAAAAGAATCTTGATACAATAATATAGGAAATAATTAAGGAAAATTGTCCTTAGGCATTAGAACAAGGGGGGAAAGTAGAAATAATCCATCAATCATCACTTAAAAGATTCTATGAGGAAAACCCACAGGAATATTATAGTCAAATATTGAAACCCTCAGCTCAATGATAAAATATTAAAAGCAACAAAAATAAAACAATTTAAATATGATGGTGCCACAATTAGAATCACATAAGACCTAGCAGCAGAGATATTAAAGAACCACAGGTCTTTATATATGTGTGTGTATATATATGTATGTATATATATATATATGTAGATAGATAGATAGATAGATAGATAGATAGATAGATAGATAGATAGATTGAAGAGCAAAAGAACTGGGGCTCTGGCTGAAAATATCATAACCAACAAAGTTAAGTATAATCCAGAATGAAAAAAAAAACAGACATTTGATCCACTGTCAGACTTCCAAGACTTTGTTTAAAAAAACTCTACACTTAATAGAATATTTGACATACAAGAACCAAGAGAAACATAAGGCATGTACCAAAGACTGATTACAAGGGATTCAATAAGGACAGACTGTTTACTTTTTATATATGTGCAAAATGCATATATATTTTATATATGTGCAAAAAATGCAAAATGTATGTCTAAGATTCTTATTAATAATTGGGTAGCCCATAAGAAAGATTGGAGTAAACCTGAGTATGACATGAATTTAAAAAATAAAACCATTTAGGAACAGCTAAAAAGAGTAATTATTTTATACAAATGAGGTACAAGAGGAAGAATTAATACAGAGGAATTAGATGGGGGAGGAGGACTGGTAGTTCTGGTAACCTACTTTCATTGGGAATAGGTTTAAGAGGGAACACTACATATATATTTAGAAGAGTATAAAATTCTTCTAAATTCAGAAGAAATAAAATGGCTAAAGGGATAGGGAGAGGGAGAGGACAAAGGAGGAATCTTTAGGGGGAGGGGGAGGGAATAGGTGAAAGGGGAGTATAGGACAGTGTTTAGAGCAATGGGAATAGGAGGACAGGGGAGGGAAGGAGGGTAGGCTAAGTAATAGGAGGGCAAAGTAGAAGTAAAGGAGAGGAGGCAGGAGGGATAGGAAACAAGAAATATACACAAACATAAGAAAGATCATGAATAGAATTTATTTGTAAAAGTATACATCTGTATATGTATGTATAAATCTATAGCTGTAGAGAAATATAGCCACACTTAATTGGAGCCTTCTGAGTGGGGTTGGGGAGAGGAGGGGAAAAAAAAGGACAAAGTAAAAAAAAGCACACAGCAGAGAACAAGAGAAAACTTACAAGGAAGCAATGAAAAGATGGACAGCTCTCAATACAACATATAGTATTTATCATACAAGCTTTCTTGAAATGAAAATTTATTGTCACATATTTTGAATCCTCTTATGCACATGACATGTTTTTTTTCCTTCCTTACTTTTGTATTTAAGTTCCAATATTTAAGTTTCTGATATGTTTTTGTTTCTTTTCCATATTCTGTATTTGTGTTCTGGCGTTTGAATCTGAAATAAAATTAAAAAGAAATAAAAAATAAAATAAAAAAGAAAGTGATAGAGAAAATGGTAATGATGCATATTAAACTTAAAAGTATGTCCTTGGCACATTTCCCCCCAAAGAGTCAATTGTTAAACATTTACTAACACACCCTGGGGAGAAAACCACAGTTATCAGATAAAAATCTAGTAAAAGGTGACTAAGTAAATGTAGTCAGATCTGTGAGAGGAGAATTAGGAGAGAACACAAAAACCTAGAGAGAAGAAAATGTAGAAGAAAACAGAGTGATCCACAGGCTGCTGAAAGTGCAACAGAGGATGAATGCTAAAAGATTTGGCCAGGCAATTGTTCTTACTTCTACTCCCAGTGGGAAAGGAGAGGAAGAGATTGTTTCCAGACCACATCTTTTTTTCTCTTACTATGGAGTTAAAGGGCATGACATTCTGGCACAAACATCTACCCTGCCTCTCATTTGGAAATGGGAAATATGCCTAAGAAGTCTTTGGTGTAAGGTACTTTTCTAGTTACAACACTGAATGACCTGATTTTAGCCTTAGAATGAATTGGTAAAAAAAAAATAAAGCTATAACCATAAAAATTCTTTCGGAACTAACAGTCTCCAAGGCAGCATAAAATGCTCACTATTTTATTCAGAGATGTAGACTTCCATCCTATTTATATCCTGTGAATACCAAGCTGGTGTCCTCCGTTTGAACTCTCCCTTGCAAGCAAATGTATTTGTATATGCGTCACAAATATGTTATAATTTATTACACATAAATGAATGAATAAAAATAATTTGTTAAGCACTTAACTATGTGCCAAGCATTGCACTAAGCCCTAGAGATGTAAATAAAAAGGCAAAGACAGGTACTCTGCACTTAAGACACTTAAGATTCTAACAGAGGGAGACAAAATATAGAGGAGAATAATGGCCTTGGAAGGATATTTTGGTTTGGAAAGTTAAAGGAATGGTAATTATAGTCATGTGGGCATAAATTGACATATCCTTTTTGGGAGCAATGACAGAGTTGATTTGATTATAGTCTCAGAACTGGAAAGGTTGAGCACGGTTAACAAGGGATATGGATGCAGAAGGACCATGACTTATAAGAAGCCCAGGGAGGAAAGTGAAGTTTATTTGATGACTGAAGCAACTATTAATCAAGACATTGGGGTCATAAGGCAGGAGTTCCCAGCAAAGAAGAATTAAGATATTTTTTATATGAAACGAAAATCAGGAAAGAGAAATAATTTAATGAAAATTGAAAAATATGTATTTAAGTATGTTTATTAAGTGCACATATATACATACATACATATACATGCACACATATATATATATTAAAGCTTTAAAATGCACTTAGCCTTTCAGGACAGTGTGTGTGTGTGTGTGTGTGTGTGTGTGTAGAGTACCTGCTCAAGCAAACAGCTCCCAGGGAAGGGGAGAAATTGTAGTGATTTAACCTTTTGCAGTTATTGAAATACCACTTATCACACAGTTAGTTATCTCTAGTCTTAAAATCAATATCATAAACACCCAGAGAAATGTTTTTCTCCCTCTCCCTTTTTCTCCATAATTACATTCCTCATCTACATGAAATGATGAACAATGATAAGAACTGAATCTGGCCCCAAGTCTTTACTCATACTGACTTTCTTGTTCCATTGCCATGGTAGATGAAAGAGAACTTTAGTTAAAATAAAATAACAATATCCAATTCCAGCCGGAAGCTGCTCTCTCTTTTTTCCTGGGCTGCTCACATGAGGGAGGGCAGCTCTTTCTCCGTGCAATCTGGATCCATCCTTCCTCCTGGAGCTATCCACCGAGGTCTCATCATCATGACTGAACAGATGACCCTTCGGGGTACCCTAAAAGGCCACAATGGCTGGGTGACCCAGATCGCCACGACTCCCCAGTTCCCTGACATGATCGTGTCAGCTCCCCGAGATAAGACCATTATCATGTGGAAGCTTACCAGAGATGAGACAAACTATGGGATCCCCCAGCGTGCCCTCAGGGGTCAATCCTATTTTGTTAGTGATGTGGTCATTTCCTCTGATGACCAGTTTGCACTCTCAGGCTCCTGGGATGGCACGCTAAGGCTGTGGGATCTCACAACTGACACTACCACCAGGTGCTTTGTTGGTCACACCAAGGATGTGCTGAGTGTAGCCTTCTCTTCTGACAACTGCCAGATTGTCTCTGGTTCCCGGGATAAGACTATCAAGCTGTGGAACACCCTGAGTGTCTGTAAATACACTGTGCAGGATGAGAGCCACTCAAAGTGGGTGTCTTGTGTCCATTTTTCACCCAACAGCAGCAACCCCATCATTGTCTCCTGTGGCTGGGACAAGCTGGTCAAGGTCTGGAACTTGGCCAACTGCAAGCTGAAGACAAACCACATTGGCTACACAGGCTACCTAAACATAGTCACAGTTTCTCCTGATGGCTCTCTCTGTGCCTCTGGAGGCAAGGATGGTCAGGCCATGCTGTGGGACCTCAATGAGGGTAAGCACCTCTATACTTTGAATGGTGGTGACATAATCAATGCCCTCTGCTTCAGCCCCAGTTGCTACTGGCTCTGTGCTGCCACTGGGCCCAGAATCAAGATCTGGGACCTAGAGGGCAAAATCATTGTGGATGAGCTTAAGCAAGAAATGATCAGCACCAGCAGCAAGGCAGAGCCTCCCCAGTGCACCTCATAGCCTGGTCTGCTGATGGACAGACTCTCTTTGCTGGATACACAGACAACTTGGTACGAGTGTGGCAAGTGACCATTGGCACTTGGTAAAGGGGTCAACCATAACTCAGATTTTGAAACAAAGACCTTAATTTCTGCCTTTTGAAAAAAATAAAATAAAACAACAACACACACAACAAAACCCAACATGGCAGTCTCCTCATCTGCCAATGCCTCTATGTCCCCAATGCTACCTGACCATTCCCTGGCTTAGGCCCTGGCTTGGAAACCCTGTGCCAGCCTCACTTGCTGCCAGTACCTCTACAAGCACCCAAAGCCATCACTCTTCCCATGGCTACCTGGGATCATGATGACAGCAGCAGGAGTAGATGCAGCAAGAGAAAAGGTAGTAGGAATAAATAGCACATCCCTCAAGAGTCTCTTAATTGTCGCATCTGAAGACTTTTTCTCCCTCTTTATCCTTCTGGCCTCTCTACTACAAGACAATATCGGATGCTCTCTCTTATCTGAGTTTTCATGATACTCTTTTCTCTTGATTCATAGTCTTGGGCTCATAAATCCAGAGTGACTCAAAGGCCACTGGTCCAGCTCCCTAATTTTACATATGAGGGAAGTGGGGCCCAAGGAGATTTAGTACTTCACTGAAAGCCATACACAAAAGGAGTCAATATTAGGGGTGGCACAGGAATGTTGGTTCTCTGATGCCAAAAGGAGTATTTGCTCCATTCCATAAATGGTTCTTTTACCTTTCTGACTGCATGCACTGCTTCCTTTGCTGCGTCATCATGCTTATTATTTTAATTATCTTAACATTTCAGGCCCTATCCTGGAACCCCTTTTCAGAAGAAAGAATTCTCTACATATTCTCACATGGTTACTTCATCATCTCTCATGGGTTTAATCATTACATCTATTCAAATAATTCCTAGATGATCAGTATAAAAAGTGAGCCTGCATAATGATCATCTATGCAAAAACATATATAGTTAGGAAATAAAAATGCTGTAGAGCTGTATGTATCTTTTTGTCCTGTCAAATCACTATTTTCATCTGGCCTACTCACCTTTAGGTATGGTGTCTCTACTGGGTTCTTTGTTTTGCTCCCTTTTTTGTCACATAGTCTCTGAGGTTTTTGACCTCTTAAAAGATGTCAAAGAGGATTGCAACTGAAATAACAAGAGAAAAGTCCTGATGAATTCAACAAATTGTTTAAAAGACGTAGTCAAGAATCACATAGGATGGTAGAGCATAAATGAGTTGCCATCTGTACCAGTGGCATTCAGTGCAACCATTGAATCATAACATGTATTTTGCTGTGCTATTAAATTGGCAAAAATGAAGAGCAGTGTGGGATGACCTGGGCCCTACAAGAAATTTTTGCTTTTCCAGTGCAGGCTCAAGCCATAAACTGAGAGACTAGTACTACCTTTAGCACAGGAAGGAGGAACTCTAAGTGCTATGATGGGGGGAGGGGGAGAGTGTCCAAAGTCTGCTAATGCCTGTTGGTGCGATTATCTTTGACTCTTCCCTCCTCCCTCTTTGCCCCTTCTCATGCTCTTCTGGAAGAGACATCCACCAGTCTCATATTTTAATCTACTTCTTGTTTTCATTATCCTAAGAGGGGATGTGTTTGTATGGGGGAGGTAGAAAGAGGGAAGCCCTTCTTGGCTGAAAACTCAGTGGTTGGCATTAGAACTTTTCAAGCAATGTTTTGGGTTTCTCTAGTTTTGTGTTTAAAAATGTATTAATATCAGAAAGCTATTAGTAGCAATTCTGTTTACTTGAGTGCTTGCAGAAAGATTAGAAAAGAGGTGGAGGGCAAATCTGGGAGAGAAGAGATTAAAACTATTGAACTTTTATAAGGCCAATGAGGCTTTTGCTAGTACAAATTGGCTGGGGATTTGAGCCACACATTTAACAGAGATGAGATTTTATTTGAAATCTCTAGGAGCCACTCCTATTAAATATAGAGGGAAAAGGACAGGGGTGGGTAACAGAGGGGAGGCAAACAGACATTTTTTTCTTGACCCCTTAGAAGACAATAAATAGGGTGTGTGAAAGGAAAGCCACACCACAACAGAGAAATGAATTCCTAAGGAAGCTATGTTTACATGAAGGGAGTAGTGACTGAGTTCCCCAGGCATGTCCAATTAGAAGCCTAGGCTCTGTGGTGATTGAATATTTGGCCTGCTATTTGCCAGTACCACTTACGGTTATGTAAGGATTTTCAAAATTATCTCACATGGAGCTCATATCCAAAATGCTAAATTACTGTGATCCTTTTCTTAAAGGTAGGGTGTTTTCTTAGGGCGTTTGAGGAGCAGTAGCATCAAGTATGACTAATGGCATTGTCAGAAGCTTTAAAACAAAAAATAGAATTAGAGCATTCAAATGAGAACATACAAATAGCCTTATCGTTTTTATTCCTGCTATGCATTCATTCATGCCTCCTCCATTAAAGACCATCTCTAATTCCTTGTCATTCTGTGGAGGAAACCATGAATTATTTCATTTTTGCAAGCATTGATTAGCTCTCCCTTCTACTGCAATTCTGCTAGCAGCTGCTGTGGGGGTGAAAAGCCAATACAAGCCCAACAACAAGAACGCTACCAGCACAAGTTCTATTGATCTGCTTTACTAAGGAAAGTAGCGTTAAGGGGTTAACAATCTTATTTCAATCCAACATACAACATACAAATATCATTCACTTAGTACACGGGAAAAAGCCAGCACCCAGAGCAAATACAAACAAATTCTAAACATACATTTATAAACAGACCAAATACAATTCATAGTTACCAAGAAACCAACAACATCTGGGTTCAGCCAGGAGGCCCTTAGAGCAGCTACCCAGAGTCCTGAGCCTCCATGACTGAGAACCTCCAAGAGAATGCCAATCTCTGGGTTTATATATCTTGTTCAGGGTCAAAGGCAAGTCACACATGCGATTCACCCACGTGACCTAAAAGCATCACAAAAAATGCGACTTAAACCCATGTCACATAAATTGTTCTAGTTCTGCTCATTTCATTTGGCATTGGTTTGATAGTTTTCCCGGTTTCTTTTGAAACTGTTAATTTCATTATTTGTTAAGGCAAAAATAATCTTCCATCATATTCATGTACTACAATTTAGTTAGCCATTCTCTAGTAGGTAGACATTTCCTTAGTTTTCACTTTGGGGTTACCTGAAAAGAGAAATATTTGTGTGCATGTGGATCTTTTTCCACTTTCTTTGAAATATAGACCTAGTCACTTGGTATAGCCAGCTCAAAGCTGGGTCACAGTGTAGTAACTTTTTTGACCATGAATGTTAAAAATTGCAAAAAGTTAGAATTCAAGCTCTGACAGGTACTCCCAAACTAGAAGGTTTACAGTTTGGGTCCAGTGGTGGAATATATTTCTCCTATGAAAGGACAAGATTAACTAATAATGAAATCATTGTAGTTTTGAAGTAAACTTCTGTACTTAAAGTATGGAATGTCTGGAGAAATTCATATGATGTTAGATCATACACCTATATTGTTTTCTCATAGAAGCTGTGTTGAATTTCATAAAAACAAATGCTTTCTTTTGCTTTAAATAGTAATAGTAACTGACATGTACATAATGATTTAATGTTTGCAACATGTTTTACATATATTTTCTCATTTGTTCTTCAGATCCTTTGGGGGTGATATTGTTGCTTATTAACTTTCAAAATAAGGGGAAAAGGTCTTTTATTGTGCTGTTAGGGCTATTTGAGACCACTTTAATAATGGAAATTATTCTTTAAAAATAAGTATGACTTTTACCTCTTTGAAACTACAGTTTAGGTGGAGCCAAGATGGCGGCTGGAAAGCAGGGACTAGTGTGAGCTCCCCACCAAGTCCCTCCAAAAACCTATAAAAAATGGCTCTGAACCAATTCTAGAACTGCAGAACCCACAAAATAGCATAGGGAAGCAGGGCTCTAGCGCAAGACAGCCTGGATGGTCTCTGGGTAAGGTCTATCCCACATGGAGCTGAGAGCGGAGGGGGCTTGGAATGCAATATTCCGGAGGTCAGTGGAGCTAGGATTAAAACCAAGAATCACTTACCCAGCAAAACTGAGTGTCATGCTCCAAGGCAAAATATGGATTTTCAATAAAATAGAGGACTTTCAAGCTTTCTCAATGAAAAGACCAGAGCTGAATATAAAATTTGACTTTCAAACACAAGAATCAAGAGAAGTATGAAAAGGTAATCAAGAAAAAGAAATTGCAAGGGACTTACTAAAGTTGAACTGTTTTGTTTACATTCCTACATGGAAAGATGATGTGTATGATTCACGAGACCTCGGTATTAGGGTAGCTGAAGGGAATATGCATGTACATATATATGTATATATATGTTTATGTATATAT
>JAQQSZ010002931.1:0-14598 GCA_028646595.1 Phalanger gymnotis
ATGTTTTGGTCTTCTTTGTCACCAAAGAAGGATTCCAGAGTCTGAGACTGAATCCGAGTATGTTTTTGCTGCCTGGCCATGTTCCCAGCCAACTTACTTGACCCTTGAGTTTTTCATCGGGGTATGACTACTTGTAGACTAAAGAGTTCTATGTTCCAAGCTTGGCGGATGCACTGCCACACCAGCACTCCTCCTTTCCCAAGAACCCCCTACCCGGACTGGGCTTAGATCTTCAGCAGGCTCTTCACTCCTGCTCTGATCTGCCACTTAATTCCTCCCACCAGGTGGGCCTGGGGCCAGAAGCAACTGCAGCTATAGTTCTGTAGCTGCCCCAGGCTCCACTGCCCCCAGGGTGGTGGCCGAACCTCAAACTCCCTGTCCCCAGCAGCTTTTCCCACTAACCTTCTCTGTTGTTTTTGGTGTTTGTAGGTTGAGAATTCTGGCAACTGCCACAGCTCACCAATTCAGGGCGCTAGGGCACATTCCGCCCGGCTCCTGGTCTGGCTGGTCAACGCCACTCATGCTGGGCTCTGCTCTGCTCCGCTCTCAGCTCCGTGCAGGGCAGACCTTACCCAGAGACCATTCAGGCTGTCCTGGGCTAGTGTCCTGCTTCCCTCTGCTGTTTTGTGGGTTCTGCAGTTCTTCTCTGTTGTCTCTGGTGTTTTGTGAGTTGAGAAGTCTTGCAACTGCCACAGCACACTGATTCAGGGCACTAGGACACGCTCCGCCTGGCTTCTGGTCTAGCTTATCCACGCTGCTCAAGCTGGGCTCTGCTCTGCTCTGCTCCCAGCTCTGTGCGGGATAGACCTCACCCAGAGACCATTCGGGCTGTCCTGGGCTGGAGCCCTGCTTCCCTCTGCTAGTTCGTGGGTTCTGCTGTTCTAGAACTGGTTCAGAGCCATATTTTGTAGGTTTTTGGAGGGACTTGGCAGGGAGCTCACACCAGTGCCTGCTTTCCAGCCGCCATCTTGGCTCCCCCCGCCACATGTTTTTTTTTTAACCCATACAGCTAGAGAAGTGGTAGTAGGAGGTCTTTCTATCACTCTCAGGCCCAGAGATGGCAGCCATAGCTAGAAATACAACACCAAGTGGTGGTAGTTCCTGAACCATAACATTCTGGATAGAGGGGGGATTTCTTAGACAATGTCAAGTTCCTAGGGGTTCTAGGACCTTGCCCCCTGGAAGAAGGGAGATTTCCTAGATAATATTTAATTACTGAAGAGTTCAGGCAACTGGTCATATAGAGAGAGGGGAGGGTAGAAAAGGAATTATTAGTATATTGGGGAGATCTCCCAAGCAGTCCCACAGCTGGAAGAGTGGCATTTAGCACAAACAGTTCCTGGCACCTAGTAAGCACATACATGTGCTTGTCGACTGAGCCATAGCATAGGGAAGGAAGAAAAACAAGGAAAGAAAGAAAACAAGCATTTATTTTCTACTATATGCTGAGCACTTTACAAATATTACCACATTTTTGATCTTCACAACCACCTTGGGAGTTAAGTGCTATTATTATCCCCATTTTATGGGTGAAGAAACTGAGGCAGAGAAGGATTGAGTGATTTGCTCCAGATTCACACAGCTAGGAAGCATCTACAGTCAATTTGGACTCAGGTCTTCCTGACTCCAGATCTGGTGCTCTGTCCACTGTACCACCTAGCTCCCTTAAAATAGGAGGAAGAAAAGACCTGGATTTTTCGTTCTGATACTTTCATGAGTTATGTGGACAGCATAAATCTGATAGGATTTGCAAGCCCCAGTTTATTTTCCTTCTGGAGGGAACCCAATCCCTTAGGGTAATACCAGCTGACTGGAAGTATATGTGCACTCCAGGGGTGAGAGCAAGACTCACCAAAATGTCAAGGGAACTACCTCTCTGACATCCCTAAGGTTTGGGGTTTTTTGCTTCTACAGGAAGTCCATGTTGCAGGTGGTGCTAGCAGACATATAGATCCCAAATCAGGGGAGGAGAAATATATCACCTGTGTATAGATTATAGTGAGTCTTTTCTGTGTTTTCTGCATTTTCTGTACACATCTGGAGCACTTACATGAGGGCTGACGTCCCTTTTGCCCATCTCTGCAGCAACCCAGACCCGAGGCTATAGTCAAGCTACATTACGAAAGACACATCCCATAGAAAATTCTGAGTAGTGACAAAGGAAGTCAAAGGTCTAGAGGATTTGGGGGAGTCTGCTAGCAAAAATGAACATGAGGCTAGGCTAGGTTACGCAATTGTCATGATCATCAGTTACTGTTACCAAAAGAATGCATAGCAAACCTGCTTTGAAATTAGGAAGAGAGGCAGGTGGGTGGCATGGTAGGTAAAGCTCCAGGCCTGGAATCAGGAGGACCTGAGTTCAAATCCAGCCTCAGACACTTACTATCTGCATGACCCTGGGCAAGTCACTTAACCCTATTGTCACAAAAAAAAAAAACAAAAGGAAAGAAAGAAACTAGGAAGATCTGGGTTCAAGTCCTGCCTCTGACACATATTGGCAGTATGACCCTGGCCAAGTCACGTAACTCTCTAAGAATATAAACTGCAAAAACAGTGCCATGCTGCATTGAGAGAAGGAATTTCCTCATTTAGGAGTTGCCTAAATGGAGGAAATCACAGATCCTGTCCCTCTCCCTCTTGTTATCATTCCTACCAGCTTGGTCCATTATATTCTTTTTGTCTCATTATTTGGGGATTCACAATGCATATATGCATGTTAGAGACATCATCAGAATGCCCTGGGAAGTCCCAGTATCTTCCCTTAAATATTAGAAATATTTAAGACTCCTAATTTGCATTTCAACATAGAAACCTCAGTTACTTAAATGGTGATTCACACACTCAATAGAGGAAGAACTTGGTCACTGAGCACCTTTAGGCAGCATAGTGGAGAGACAGTTGGCCTTGGAATCAGGAGGACTTGGGTTCAAATTCCACGTTTGACTAGGTCTCCATGGGCAAATCATTCATGCCATCAGGTGTCCAGGCAGCTTTGCAAGACTAGATGTTTTAGACATTTTAGGAACTACATAGAGGAGACAAGCAGGGTAACATTGGTACTACTAGGATGTATTTAATATTATAGCAAAAGATATAAGCTCAATGGTAATGGAATCCTATTGTGCTATAAGAAATGATGAGCAGGCTGACTTCAGAAAAACCTCGAAGGACTTATATGAACTGATGCTGAGTGAAGTGAGCAGAACCAGGAGAAAAGTGTACACAGTAACAGCCACATTGTGCAATGGCTGACTTTGATAGACTTCCAAAAGACTCATGATGGAAAATGCCATCCACATCCAGAAAAAGAAATAAAGAGTCTGAATGCAGATCAAAGCAGACTGTTTTCTTTTTTTATTTTATGTTTTTCTTTCTCATGGTTATACTCCCATTCATTCTAATTCTTCTGTATAACATGACTAATGTGAAAATATCTTTAATAGGAATTATATGTAGAGCCTATATTGGATTGCATGCCATCTTGGGGAGGGGGAGGGGGAGAAAATTTAAAACTTATGGAAGTGAATGTTGAAAACTAAAAATAAATAAGTTAACTAGTTAAAAAAAGAAATAAGTTCTACGTCATAAATTTGAAACTTTGTGTACAACCATCACTTTCTAGCCTTTGTGTATGGAAATATTCCATGGTTGTTGATTATTTTCTAGTTCATAATCTTTTTTTAAGAAGCAAAGACTATAGTTAGAGTTGCCGATCTGTATTGTTGGAGGAAGTTACCATATCAAAAGTTTCCTATACTGACAAAATAACAGGTTAAGACCAAAACAAAATAGGCTATCAGCCCACAGCTAAGAATGGCTACTCCCTGGGATGGGAATGCCTGAACTTATGATAATCTGGTCTCCTAGATCTAGGATACCAGGACACGCTAGTAAGAGACAGACAGACAGACAGACACAGAGACAGAGACAGAGACAGAGAGACAGAGAGAGGGACAGAGAGAGAGATACACACATACACACAGATAGATAGGCAGACAGACATAGAAAGAGACAGGGAGACAGGGACAGAAACAGACATAGACAGAGAATGAGAGAACACACAAGCTGTCACAATCAGAATGCAAAACTATCTCTGTGGCCTAGAACAGGGGTCTTGCTAACTCAAAGTTTGCAGAAAAACTGGCTGCAGGCAAGATTTGATACTCAGGCTGTAGTTTGCCAACCCTTGGCCTAGAATGCTGAGCTAAATCCAATGAAATTGTATTAAATAGCAATAAATGTAATGTTCTACCAGGGCCATAAAACAACTGGGTAAGTGGTGGAGGTGGGAGGCCTCCCTGGGGTGTGCGGTAGATCTTGGGTTTGCATCCCACACTAGCCATGAAACTCTGGATGGTCACTTCAATCACTTTAGGTCAGGAGAGACTGAGAGACTTCTTAGAATCTCAGTTTCCCCCTTTGTGAATACACTTCCCCTCTCATAGGATAGATGTGAAGAAAGCATTTTGTTAGTCCTTAGGCACTAAAGGCATGAGAGCTATTGAAATAAATGGAACCAAGAAAACAATAAACACAGTGACTCCGAAAATGTAAACGGAAAGAACAAAAACTGGAAGTTTGGCCAGGAAAGAAGAGACATGAAAATGCATCTCTCTCTCTCTCTCTCTTCACCCCCACCCACCTCCTGCTCCACTTCTTTGAAGAGGTGGGGAACTATGGATAGGGAACACTGTGTATTCTGTCACACTTGACTGACGTGTTCCTGCCCAGTTTTCTTTCCTCTTCTTTTTTATTACAAGGGATGACTTTCCAGATAGGATGGGGGAGGATATAGTGGGAAATGAAAGTCATGTAGAAACAAAAGATAGCAAGAATTTAATAAGAGAAAGTCTCATCCTGTATCATTATTGTTCTCTCTGTATCTTTCTCCTATGGCCAGGTGGCACATCCGTGAAGAAACCGAGTACTTAAAAAGGGAGCTTTAAAGAGGGAGGTGACCCCATAAATATTTTCCTAAACTGACTTCCAACTAACCAAAGCCATGAGGACTAGAATGCTGATTCATTTCCAAATAACAACAAAAAAACTCCTCTCTGCCCAAGGAATGGGAACAGTAAAATTGTTATGACATTGGTAGCAAAAACCCAACCCAATAAAAACACCAGGGGGATTTTACAGGCTTCCCATTTACGTGAGTAGTAAACCAAATGTGCGCATGTGGATATTAGACATTGCAAATAGATAGAGGAATAATATTAATAATCAGAGCTAGTATTTATATAGTACCTTAAGCTTGTTTGCAAAGTAGTAGATAGACACATAGATAGACCTATCTATCTATACTATTTGCCTCACTTTGTGGTTTGTTTGCAAAGCACTTGATAGATAGATAAACCTATCTATCTATCTATCTATCTATCTATCTATCTATCTATCTATCTATCTCTATCCTATTCATTTGATGCATACAAAAACCATGGGAGAAAGGTACTCCTATTATCATTCCCATTTTGCAGATGAAGAAATTGAGTCTCTGAAGGGCTCAATGATTTGCCCAGGGTCATAACACTAGTGTCAGAGGAAGACTGGAACTAGTCTCTCCTAACCTAAAGGTCCACACTCTCTCCACTATACCTTCATGGTAGGTGAAGTTGTCATTGGGATCAACCATTCTTACCATTCCTTCCAGAATGTCAGGAAGGGACACAAACAATGTTGGCAAAAATCAAATTCTATAGAGAAGAAACCATTTGGATAGCAAGAGGGAAGACTGAACCTCAACAGCTCTACAGCTGAGCTCCATTAAATGCTCATTTCCCCTTTTCTCTAGACAACAGAAAAGAATCTGACTTGGAGTTAACCATGTGTCTATTTTAATCATCATAATGTTTGCTAGGTCCTTGTTTCCTCCTTTTCTGGCTCTGACATCATGAAGGCCAATCCATTTGAGGAAGTTACAATTATAGTAATTGGGAGCTTTGTCTCTAATCTCGTCTTTCTCCCTGATAAGAGTGTGTTCTCCTTGACGTTCCCATCTATTTGAAAGACACACTGGAGAGCATCTAGACATGGGGAGGGTGAAGGCACCTCAAAACCATGTACGATGAAAATAAGCTAAAGGATTTGAGGAGGTTCAGCCTAGAAAAAAGAAGACTGAAGTAGGATCTGATAGTGTCAGAAGAGGAATTAGTCTGGTTTTATGTGGTTCCAGAGAGGAGAACTAGGATCAGCAGGTGAAAGTGACAGGAAGGCAGAACTGGGCTCAATATGAGGGATACTTTCTTCAATAATTAGAGCTCTCTAGTAATGAGACAGGCCACCTTGTGTGGATGTGAGCTCCCTGTCATTAGACATGAATAAGCAGAGACTGAATGATGAACTGTCAGGGAGGTTGGAGACAGAATTTTTGCCTTGGGTGGTAGACTAGAACTACCAGATGAACTCTACAGCGCTTTCTTGTTCAAAGATTCTATAAATCTATGAGATTATATAAACATTGCATTTTTCTGCTTAAAATCCTTGACCACATTTTATCCTGTACACAAATTAGAGTAATTTTCACTTTGAAAGGCATGAATTGCCTCATGCAGAGAAGATGAGATATTTGGAAAATGAGGAAATATCAGTGGGGAGAGGATGACCAGGGCAGGGGTAACATGGTGTACCACCCAGCATTGAGTATGCCATAGAGACAGTGTAAAAATGCCAGGCCAGGGACAGCAAGACCTTGATGAGGGTCCTGGGAATGACTGTCAGAGGGAGATAGGTGCCAAAGGCAAACTTCATATCCTTCAGAATTGGGTCTACAACTGGCTTTATGACTCATGATAATCAGTCATAATGGTAATTACACAATACTCCAGAATGGATAACATGGAAGATACATGAACTAAATGGTAGAAATTTAGCTGTATCAGTTGACATATGGAATGTTAACACTGGAAGGAACCAGGATCTAGTATCAGGAATGCAGGGCTGGCCACTCAGGATACTCTACCCTCTGCTGAGAGCTATGGACAGTGATAGCATTGTGCCATCCAATTCTCCTTTTGCTAGCATTCTCTACAAAAAGCCTTTCCTAGTCCTCCTTAATGTTAGTGCCTTCCCTCTTGGATTACCTCCAAGGTGTCCAGTATATATATCTTCTTTGTGCATACGTTGTTTGCATTTTGCCTCCACCATTAGACTGTAAACTCCTCAGGAGCAGGGTCTAGTTTTTTGTTGTTTTCTTTTGGCCTTTCTTTGTATCCTCAACACTTAGTGTAGTGCCTAGCACACAGTAGGTACTTAATAAATGCTTGTTGACTTGGCTTGACTCAATCCCCACCTAGAATTACAGAATCTTGGCATTAGAAGGGTCCTTACAGGTCTATAAAATAACATATCAAAATGTGTTACTTTAAGAGGACTTCCTGGAGACACTTCATGCTATCCATACTACATGAACTCCTATAAATATCAATCCCTCTGAGTGAGTATCCCGAGAGACAATGTATGGCAGGTCTCTGGAACTCTATTGCTGTGTCTGTAAATCAGAGAAAATAATGTAATTGGCCAGAAACAGGGGACTGAACCAAATATTCCTTAGAGGACCCTCTCAGCTGTAAATTCCTCCAGCCAGAGTATTTTCTTCTTCTGAGATCTTGGGGCCCACTTTACTTGCATGCCTTTAGATTCATCTACTACAGCTTTCTGAGTGGAAAGAACTAGGGTTAAACTATCAGAAAAGAAACTTGGACTATGGGGGAAAACCCCTGAAATTTTGCTTCTACTATGCCCCTCTTTTCACCTGTTTCACACAATCCACCTCTTCACCAAGATTCAGTTCAAGCACCAGCTTCTATAGAAAGCCTTTCCTGATTCCCCCAAGCTGCTAGTGTCCTTCCTCCTTAGCTATCTTGTAGTTAAATAATTTCTATTTATTTGTGTTTATTCTCTTGGTCTCTGTTCTTTATATTCTTATATGTGTATTTGTTTTCTCTCCAAACTCTTTGAGAGTAGGGATTGTTTCCTTTGTTGTATTTGACACGGCATGTGGCATATCATGTTCAGTCATGTGCAGTCGTGACCCAGTTTGGGGTTTTCTTGCCAAAAATATTGGAGCGGTTTGCCATTTCCTTCTCCAGCTCATTTTACAGATGAGGAAACTGAGGCAAACAGGGCGAGGTGATTTGCCCAGGGTCACACAGTAAGTGTCCAAGGCCAGAGTTGAACTCAGGAAGATGAGTCTTCCTGACTCCAACCCTGGCGCTCTATCTACTGCGCTGCCTGGCTCCCTGTCTGGCACATAATCCAAACTTAATAAATGCTTGTTGATTAATTGGTAATGAAAATGAGTTTTCAAGTGTCACCTCATTTGCAAAATCTACTGGCTTTTTTGGATATGGAGATTTTGTTTTGTTTTCACATATAAAGGAAGCCCCTCTAAGTTTCAGTGAGTCAGAAGATGATGGGGAAATACATGGATTTTCAGGCTGGATAATAAGCACAAGATTACCATCGTGAAGGTTCAGGGCTGCTCCTCCAAAGGAATAGCATATGGGTATGACTCTTTTAGTTGTTTCTAGTCTTACTTTCAAGAGGATACCTCATGATGGCTTCAACAAGGTTTGCCAATCAATGCAGAAAGTATTTGAACATAGAAATGATCAGAATTAAAGTTGCTAACAAAAAAAAAAACGCTGACAACAGGAAACCCAACATTGGGAATACGAAAGGATTCACCGTTACGGTGATGCCAACATTCCAGGCTTAGGATGTTGATTCTGGCTCAAATATTTGAGTTTAAAGGCATTCTCCCAGGGAAGTCCAAAAGTAAAGCCAAAAGTCAATACCAACTTCTCTAGTACCAGCAGCTGAGTAATCAGAAAGAGAAAGATGCTGTCAGAGAAAAGGAAACTCAGTGAGGTTAAAAGCATAGAAGTGAGAGTTCAAAGGGACCAGAGGTCATAAAGCCTAACCCCATGCTTAGTGCCAATGGCTAATCTATGAAATCCCAGACATTTAGTCTTCATTTGTGTATTTCCAGGAAACAGGAGATTCCTGAAAACAGTCCATTATACTGTTGAGCAGCTCAAAAAGTTGAATCTGTATCGTTGGTTTTATGAAAGGCAATGTGGCATAATGGATAGGGCTGTGGACTTAGAGACAGAAAGACTCTGTCTCAGATCCCACCTCACACACTTACCAGATGTATGACCTTTGGCCAGTCACTTTGCCTCTCTTCAGTCAGTTTTTTCATCTTCAAAATAAGTGGGTTGGAGTCCAGGTCCCTTCCAGATGCTCTTAATCTACAATCGTACATCATGAAGTACACAACCTTGCACTGTGCCCTATCAAGTGCCACATTCTTCTGGACAATCTATTTCTCACAGCCACCATAATTTTTCAATTCTTTAAGTCTGTGGGTTATAGGCCCAGTGTACTCTTCTCCTCTTATATCTATTCCACTATGGAATTAATTAAAAGCAGAATAGGAAAGATTGTTCCAACTTTGGATGTATTTCTGAATTAGGGTCACTCCCTGCAGCAACTTGAATGAGGACCTCCTCTCTCTGTGTGAGTTCCAGGAATCTGAAAATGAGGATACTCGATTGATTTCTCTCTTCCATTTCAATTCCTACATTTGGTAGCGAAGGCTTCTCCAAAGGCATGATTACATAATAACTCGGCATCACCATTAAGGAAGAAAAAAAGACAAAGCCTGAGCACAAGACTAGAATGTCCAGGTGAGATTTGTTAAGGGACACTCTTTATAGCTGCCCAGGGTGAAAGGAAGACTGAGCACAAGGAGGGACCATATAGTCTTCCAAATCTGCAGCTTTATTGGAGTAATGATATGGCAGCTCCCAAGACATCTTCTGTTTTCCATGGGGAAGATACCATATCTCATGTACTTTAGTGATGCTTCCTCCTTTTCCAGGGCTCTTGGATGATAATTAGTGGGGAACAAGGTATTATCTGCTTCTCCTGCTTTCAGGTGTATGCTTTGGGATCTTCGAATACCATTAGTTGAAGGGGATGAGAATATGGGTTAGAGATTGAAATATTTCTCAATTTGCTCAAGGCTGTCTAACAAAGAGAATGCAGAGGACTTGATCTATGATCCTAGGTGCCATTTGGGTTCAAGTAAAACTTCTAGGAAAGTGTAATTATGGAGAAAAAAGAACTCATCTTGTTTTAGGGTTTAAAACAAAGGAAAATGAGAAGCAACTAAAACTACAGTACATGGGATAGTAGCCAATTAATATGGGCATGGGTTTACCTAGGGATTTCTGCCTCTACATTGCCTGACCAGTGCAGGAAGGTAGCATTAGGTTGTTTTTTTAAATGGGGATCAAAATCTCTCTGATGGAGATACTGCTGATAGCTTTTATCTTTGGGATTTTGTATACAAATGTAGATTTGCCTATATGTGAGTAGCTATGAAATAAGATGCTTTAGAAGAAAGGGGATAAATTTCTCATAATAAATATCCTGCATACTCCATCTTAACATGGAGTAAAGACCTCAATTATTATTAAAGTAATGGATAAATGTTTGTTTATATGTATTTATTCTCTAGCAAACAATATCAATTCATTGGCATTCCCCAGAGGAAAGAGGTACTTGGAGTTGTTCCGTCATTTCAGTCACATCTGACTCTTCATGACCCCATTTGGGATTGTCTTGGCAAAGATACTGCAGTGGTTTGCCATTTCCTTCTCTAGCTCATTTTACAGATGAGGAAACTGAGGCAAACAGGGTCAAATGATTTGCCCATGGTCACATGGCAAATGTCTGTGGCCATCTGATCTAGCAATATCACAACTAGGTCTGTATCCCAAAAGGGATAAAAAATAAAAAGCAAAAGGCCCTATATGTAAATATATATATTAGCTCTTTTCCAGTGGCAAGGAATTAGGAATTGAGGGTGTGCCCATCAGTTGGAGAATGGCTGAACAAGTTGTGGTGTATGATTGTGATGGAATACTATTGTGCTATAAGAAATAACGAGCAGGATGGTTTCAGAAAAACCTGGAAATACTTACATGAACCAATACTAAATAAAGTAAGTGGAACCAGGAGAACATTGTACACAGTAACAGCAATACTGTAAGATGAGCAGCTATGAATGACAGCTATTCTGAGCAATACAATGATCCAAGACAACTCTCAAAGACTTATAAAAATGCTATCTACCCCCAGAGAAATAACTGATGGAGTCTGAACACAGATCAAAGCATGCTTTTTTACTTTCTTTACTTTTCTTAGGGTTGGTCTATGTTTTCTTTTACAACACGACTAATATGAAAATGTTTTACATTACTGCACACATGTAATGTTTATCAAATTGCTTGCCTTCTCAATGAGGGAGTTGCGGAAGGAGGGACAGAATTTGGAATTCAAATTTTTAAAAACAAATGTTGAAAATGTTTTTACGTGTAATTAGAGGAAAATAAAATACTAAATAAAGAAATGATAATGCAAAAAGAAGTATCTGAGGCCAGATTTGAACTCATGAGCATTGGTCTTCCTGACTACAGGGCTGGTACTCTATGTACTGTGCCATCTACCTGCCCCAGTACTGGAGATACAAAATTCTAAAAAGCACACACCTTTAATAATCATAGAAAAGTCATAGAAGCCACAAACCAGATACTACAAAAGGAATCATGACAATCATAGCTTAAGAAGCCCTATAAAAATTTCTAAGTCAAAGATTAAGAGCCAAGTGGGACAAACAGCATTCTACATTGACCAGATTAATAATAAAGGACATAGTTTGTGAGTGATAAGAGCTGACCACAAGCAGACTTTTGAAGCGAAATCTCTGATGAACCTAGAGATAAGGAAACTAAGGCCTAAAAGGGCAAGTGAAATAATAATGTCTTAGGTCCCACAACTCTCTCCATTGAACACATTCTTCCTAGGAATTCATGATTACGACATCAAAACCAATGGCCAAGAAAACAAATCCTACTTAGTCAAGATGTTCATTTCCTATTTCTTCTTTTCTCAATTCAGAAAGGCACGTAGGAAAAATATGGGCAGCATAGAAAGAAGCAAATGAAACAATCTCCGCTGTCAAGAAGCCTGCATTTGCCAAGCCCGGTGATGCATACCTGTAATCCCTGCTATTGGAGATGCCTGGGCTGGTGGATCACTTAGTTCAGGAGTTCTGAGCTGTAGTAGGCTCACATTCATTGAGTGTCCATGTTAAGCCCAGCAAAAATATGTTGAGTGCCTGGGAGCAGAGGGCCACCAGGCTACCCAACCAGACAGGATCAACTTGCCCAGATTGGGAGAATGGAGGAGATTAAAGCTTCCATGCTGATCAGTATGAGGATCAGACTCATGAGTGGCCACTGCACTTCAGCTTGGACAAGATGGGGAGCCACAGTCTTTAAAAATGATAGTAATAAAATTACACTCTACTGAAGCAAAACAATATCTACACAGATAAGTGTACACAAAATATAAACAGGATAAAAACAAAGTAATTTCATGAAAGGTGCATCTGGGGAGATCTAGGAAGACTTCCTGTAGGAGGTAGCACATAAGCTGTGCTTTCAAGGAGGCATTCTAATAGGCAGAGATGAGAAGTGAGAGCATTCCAGGCATGGGGGATAATGAGTGCAAAAACAGAGGGAGACAGAGAGGGAAAGAGAGACAGAGACAGACAGACAGAGAGACAGAGAGAAAGACAGAGGCAGAGAGAGGAAGGAGAGAAGAGGAGAGGACAGGAGAGGCAGAGAGGAGGAGAGAGGGGGGAGAGAGAGGAAGAGAGAGAGAGAGAGAGAGAGAGAGAGAGACAGAGACAGAGACAGAGACAGAGACAGAGACAGAGACAGAGAGAGGAAGGAGAGAAGAGGAGAGGACAGGAGAAGAGAAGACAGGAAAGGGAGAGAGAGGAGAGAGAGATGGAGAAAGAGAGACAGACAGAGAGAGACAGAGAGAGGAAGGAGAAGAGAGGACAGGAGAGAGAGAAAGAGAGAGAGAGAGAGAGAGAGAGAGAGAGAGAGAGAGAGAGAGAGCACACTATGTATGAGAACAGTAAGAAAACTAATTTATCCGAATTGTAGTATGCATGAGGTCAGGAATGTGTAATGTTAGAAAGGTAGATAGGTAGATTGGGGCCAAGTTGTGAAGACCTGCTACCATCAGAGGCTTCCTTCTCCCCTTACTCTTCCCTACTCACCCAGGCTGCTTGACTACTTACACAGCTGAGATGATGAGTGAAATCAACAGCTCTGTTCCTTTGGATGAAATGGAATGCTACCACTCCGGTCTTGTTATCTGCCCTGCCTCTGTCCCTTGCAGTCCCCAGCACTGTCACCTGACCTATCCCTATAAACTAAGGACCTGTGGAAGCCCCACCACTGCACCCTTAGAACTTCTGGCCTTTCCTTCTGCCCTACAAACTTTAAGTGTTATCTCACTCAATTAAAATGTGAGATCCTGGAGAACAAGGACCATTTCCTTTTCTCTATCTGTAGCCCCTTTGCTTAGCACAGTGCTTGGCACCTGGTAAGTACTCTTTCATTGAGCGCTTTTTTATTCATTCATTTATATGAGTTTACCGAACAGGTAAGTGGCAGAGTCCGACCTGCACTTTAGGAAAACGATTTTAGCGGCTGTGTAGGGGATGGCTCAGACTGGGAAGAGACAATGCAGGGAGATCAATTGGAAGCCTATCAGAAATAGTCTAGGTGAGAGGTGATTGGGACCTGAACCAGAATGGCAGCAAGGTGGTGGGCTTTCGAAACAGCTTCACTTATTTCAATGAAAATCAATCCCCAGAGCTACCAGTAATAATCAGCCAACCACAAAGGCCAAATAAAAGAAGTCCCCTGGGGTAGTCCAAGTGGAAATGAAGAAACGGCTTCCTTTCTGGGTTGATGGGACAAACTCACCAAAAGATCTCTCAATAACTGAAAAACTCACAATGCGAGAAATTGGTCAAGATCCAATCTTACTAGAAATGTAAAATTTATGCATAAAATATAATTAATTCACTGCTTGCAATTATATTAATTGAGGATTCTTGTCTATCACCACTCGTAGAGCTAAGCATCACGGGACCTATTACTGGTGTACAGATTGAGAACATCTAATTATACTTCCTGATATCTAATTATGCACCCCCTCTTCACCTCCATGACTCACAATCTTTATCTTCATTCAAGGCTTGGCTTAGGTGCCACCTCCTCCACACAGCCTTTCCCATCTACCCAGTTGTAAAAAGAATCCTTTCCTTCTCAAACTGCTTTGTATCTACTTATTTGAGAGGACATTGTATACCCCTTTAGAATGGAAGGTCTCTGAATCCCAGCACCAAGGATGGCACATAGTACTTGCACTTAGTAGGTACTAAATGTTTGTTTTATTGAATTGAATCCGATTGAATTATCTGCCACCTCACCATTTAACATCAAAAACATCTGTTTTCTTGCATTGCCCAGGATGTGTCATGCCATCAAATGTAAAGTAACTGGAGAAAACAGCCTCTTCCTAATAAAAAAAAATTACAAATTCCAAAAAGAAGAAAAGGAAAGGAAAGGAAAGGAAAGGAAAGGAAAGGAAAGGAAAGGAAAGGAAAGGAAAGGAAAGGAAAGGAAAGGAAAGGAAAGGAAAGGAAAGGAAAGGAAAGGAAAG
>JAQQSZ010002932.1:0-14597 GCA_028646595.1 Phalanger gymnotis
CCACCCTCCCTAAGAAGTCAAGCAATTCAACATGAGCCTCTTGTATATCATTATGTATAACACTTCCACAATACTCATGTTGTGAAAGAGTAACTATATTTTGCTTCTCCCTAACCTATACCCCTTTATTGAATTTTCTCCCTTGAGTAGGTGCTATTATTATCACCAAGGTACAGAAAGGGGAACTGAGTATGAGGGAAGCTAAATGACTTGCCAAGAGTCATCATCCCGCTACTGACTCAGCTTTTCATACTCAACACTTTCTCAACTCCCTTTCCCTTCATATTGGGGGGTTGGAAGATGGAGCATTGAACTCTTGTGCAAATCCTTCCTTTATAAAAGGTTCAAAACTTTCCAGGTAAGTCTGTATTTTCCGTTATCCACATTGCTTGGTTGTGACTGCATAGATGACTCCCCTGCACTAATATCTACTAGGGTTTCCCTCCTTTTCTGCCTTATTCTATATATGTTCCCCCATTGAATTGTAAGTTCCTTGAGGGCAGGGACCTTTTTCCTTTCCCTTATTTTTATCCCTGCCATTTAGCACAGTGCCTGGTGCATAGTAGGCAATTAATAAATATTGTTTTGATTGAAACTAGCTAGTAAATGCCTGAGGTAGGACTTGAACCCAAGTCTTCCCAATTCCCAGCCTAACACTCTAATTTTTAAAACCATTCTCAGAAAAATAAGAATCACAAAAACTATAACACCAATATGATATATCAAAAATGAAGGCTGTATGAGTGGAATGATCAGCCTTGTTCTATTTCAGTTCTTTTTTTTTGAGGGGGGAAGGCAGGACAATTGGGATTAAGTGACTTGCCCAAGGTAACACAGCTAGTAAGTGTGTCAAATGTGTGAGACCACATTTGAACTCAGGTACTCCTGACTCCAGGGCTGTTGCTCTACTCACTGCGCCTCTTAGCTTCCCAGATCAGCCTTGTTCTAAAAGAAATGGTAAAATAGTGTCTTCCCTAACACCTTGATAGAGGAAGCAGAGAATGGGCATGAACATGACATATACTTTCAAACTCAATTGATTGGTCATTTAATTTGGATGAACTATTCTGTCCTCTCCCTTCTAATTAAGGATAGCTCACTGTATAGGAGAGAATAGAGGGATATATTCAGAAATGAAGATGATATTAAAAAAAGGTATCAAGCAACAACTTAAGATAAAAATTGTCCCCAGTCTTTTGAGGGAGACAGAAAAAGGTCTAAAACAACATAGCTTTTACTTTAGACTTCAAGGGAAAATATGTTATTTTTCCAAAAGAAATGGAAAGTTCAACTACTGATTTGTGTCATGGGAATTTTTTCTCCAAAATATTGATTTACAAAATGTCATTCTTCAATTGAAAATGCTCAGATGAAATATAATAAAAGACTAGCTGTCCTTTTAAGGAGAATTTTTAAAGCATCACCTCATGAAGCTTTCCAGGTGAATTAATGAAAAGACAGAGAGATTTGTCTTGATGAAAGCTTAGAATGTAAAACTCCTTTACCAGTAAATTAGATTACTAATAAATTTAATACTTGTTTATTTTCCCCTAAAGTGATTCTGACTTGTGAGGGAAATGGCATGTATAGTCATAGATAGAACATTTTATAAAATATGGTAATTAGTTAAGGATATTTTAAAAAGTTATTTTACCCCTTTGATGTCTTCTGGGGATTTATAGTTTCATTACCTTGTCTGCAGAATGAAAGTTCAAGGGTTAATGTCATCTTGGCATCAACCAGGCTTTTTAAGTTAACAAAATGCATTAATTGTAGCTGTAAGTTTTTTTTTTCCTCTGGTAGATTTAATATCAGTGTGTTGAGCAGAAATTTAAAATGAGAACTACAAGAGGTCAGTATCTAAGATGTCTTTATTTAGCTATCTGAATCAAAATGAGTATAATTCAAAAGCTTTAGAAAGACCAAGGATAGAATTTTCCACTTAATTTTTAGCATGACAAGATACAATTACGTATTTTGTGTCTGGTGATGGGATATTTATATACCCAATGTTGGTAATTTGCTGTACCAAGTCATGATATATATACATACATACATACATACATACATACATACATACATATACATATATATATGTATATATATATATATATATATATATATATATATATATATAGAGAGAGAGAGAGAGAGAGAGAGAGAGAGAGAGAGAGAGAGAGAGAGTTTCTGTCTTTTTTTTCAGAACCATACTTTAGATGGGCCTCTAATCTCATCTGTTTAGGTTTTCTGTCCCTGGGTGTATATCGCAGTAATGCTATCCCTTCTTATCTTGAGTAATTGCTGTACGTGTCTTTTAATAAATACTCATAAAAGATCCTCCTTCACATAACCAAGTCTTCACTCTGGTTCTCAATAGTATTGAGGAAGAACTGAGAGTATTCATCAATTTTCTCTTATTCTCATTTGTGATTGACCCACTTTCTTTTTTTATTTTTTCCTTGATGTCTTTTATCTCTCTTCTCACTCACATGCTATCACTGGTAAAATGGTGCCACCTACTGATTCCCACTGCTTGTCTTTCCATTGATCTTTGACCAATCTGACATGTCAATTCTTTAAAAATCATTTTATTCCATGATTTGTACCTAAATACTGTCACTAGGAAAATTTGGAGGGTAGATACAAGAATAAGTAACCAATTGCCCAGACTAAGACTTTCAATCTGGAAGGAAGATGAATTGATATCATACATTTCTGTCTATATTTCAATTGTTATCACTATCTCTGTGTCTGTTTCTACCTTCATCTCTATCTCTTCTTTATATTTTTTTCTCTACAATTATCTCTCTCTCAAGAAATATCCCTATCTCCATGAATACATGCACATCCATGTCTATGTCTATGTTGGTATACCTTTATGACTACCTTTATCCCTATAACTATGTCTGCATCTGTGTTCATATCTATGATTATGTCTATTTCTACTCTACCTCCAATCCAATCTGATGAACACTTGTTAAGCACCTAATATGTGTCAGGAAATATGCTAAGCTCTGTGGATACAATTGATAAAAAGAAAGACATTTTCTGTCCTCAAAGAGTTTACAATCTAATAGAGGGAGAAAACACATAAAAGGAAGCAGGAAAGCAAGTGGCTAGAGATATGACACCAGGAGGTAACCGGCCTAGGGGCATCTTGTTTCATGGAGTTGAAACCAGGCAGAATAAGTGATGTCTAAGTCTATGTCTAAGTCTATGTCCAAGTCTATTTCTGTCTACATCTATGACTATATTCACGCCCATATGCACATTCATATCCATGTCCACTTCTACCTCTATCTCTGTATCTACCTTTACCTCTACATCTATAACTATATCTATATTTATGTTTATGTCTATGTTTCTATATCTTGAACAGTTGGGGCAGATTGCCAATGACCTCAGTCCAGAATGAATTATTAGTTTGTGTTTAAGAAACTGTTTAAGAACAATAATAATAAAATAACAATAATAACAGATATTCATATGACATTTAAAAGTTTGCAAATCATTTAACCTGCATTATCTCATTTGATCTGAGTGCTTTCGGTAATATTTAGTTCCTTACTCATGTAAAAGTTTATTATCTCAAAATTTCGTTAGGATTTGTGAGCTAATTCTATTTGGTTTATATCTGACTTAAATCTCAAGAAAAAAAGGATTCAGGAATTCATTTTTAATTTTAAATTTTATTTTAACCTTGCTTATAAGTCAAAGTGTTTTGCAAGTGCATGTGTCTCTTAATGAGCTCAACTTCCTTCATTGTATTTCATCTTCTAGATATTTCAACTGACAAGAGAACTATAGAGAAGCTATTTGTACTATCTGAAGGAAAGGCAATGAAAACACAAATCATCAGGGCCTTGTTTCATTTTAAGTCAGCTATGATTTGGAAAGTCACAATTTTGTGAAATCTCAATTTGTCTCTGCCCAGAATTTCTGTTTTTATTGTTTATGCTTTTAATATTCATGACATTTCTAAGTTAGCATTTTATAATTTTGTCATATGCTTTAAAATTTATGAAAACTAGAGTGTTCCTGACACTACCATGATTTCTTTAAAGCTTGAGAAGAATGTCTAAATCACTAATGACTTGTCCATTAAGAATTTATTACTTCAAACTACAAAATCTTTGTCACCTCAGATCATGAATATGAGGATAATTTTTTTTTCTGATCAGGAATTCAGAAGCGAGTAGGTTTGGCCAGAATACGGGAATCAATACATGATGAATATCTGGTGACTAAGAGATTAAGGCAGGAGCTAGGAACTCAGCGATTCACTGTATCAGTCAGATACAGTAATAAAAAGCTCATTCAAGCATAGTGAAGTCAAGGCATTACTGTGGTCCAGAATCAGTTGGAGTTGTAAGAGTCAAGAGTTCAGAAAGTGATGATATGGGATATAGATAGAGTATAATTAGGCAAGGGTCAAGAATCCAGAAGATGGCCTCGTTTAAACTTTGTCAGTAACTTGAACACACTTATATACCCTGGATCAAGAAATATAGATAAAAATCTCTAATTTGCCTATATTGATAGGTAATACTTTCATAGGGACAGCCATATGTGTGTAATTTTTGACAAGTAAGCTTGTGTTAGTAATGCTGCCCTTCTCAGATAAGATATGATATGTGACTCAATTCCAGGGTTCAAAATTTAGGGAGGAATTTAAACAAGGAGAAATGCATCTACAGAAGGACAATGAGGATGATGAAGGACCTTGAGTGTATAGCACAAGATGATCATTTGAAAAAACATTAGAAATTCTTAGAATGGAGAAGAATCATGATTAGCATGATAGCTGCATTAAATAATTGGAAGGATTTGCATGTAAAACAATTTGATTTGTTCTATTTGGCCCCCAGAAAGAAGAACTAGGCATATTTAATGGAAGTTTCAAAGAAACAAATTTAGACTTTTTGTCAAGAAAAATTCGTAATATTCAGAGATTTCTGTAAGTGTAATGCTATGCCATAGGAAATAGTGGATTCCACTTGGTGGAGGTAAAATTTATTTGGGGTGGCCACTTGTCAAGTATGTTGTACTGGGGTTTCCTTTGAGGATATGTTGGACTAGATGTTTACAGAGGTCTCTTTTGACTTTGACACAATAGGTGTATCAACTTTAGGGTAGCTAGGTGGTACAGTAGATAGAGTAATGGGCCTGGAATTAGGAAGATTCATCTTCCTGAGTTCAAATGTGGCCTTAATATTTACTAGCTGTGTGAACCTGGCCAAGTCACTTAACCTTGTTTACCTCTGTTTCCTCATCTGTAAAATGATCTGGAGAAGGAAATAGCAGACTACTCCTATATCTTTGCCAAGAAAAGAGTCAGACACAATAAGAACAAGAAGGACAAGAGTAACACATGAGCTTCACTTCGTAACAGATTAAGAGTATTGTTAATTGGATTCAGATCAGTAGGCATTTATCAATTGTTACTGTTTATTCATTTTTCATATTTATCTGAATTTTTCGTGACTACTCTTGGTGTTTTCTTGGCAAATACATTGTAGTGCTTTGCCATTTCCTTCTCCAGTTCATTTTACAGATGAGGAATGTCAGGTAAACACAGATAACTGACTTGCCCTGGGTCACATAGCTCGTAAGTGTCTGAGGCCAGATTTAAACTCAAGAAGAGGAGTCTTCCTGACTTCAGGCCCATCACTCTATCTGCTGTACCACCTAGATGCCCCATTTATCAATTAGCCATGAGATATTAGGCACTATATGAGACCCTGAGGATATTAAAACAAAACAAAACCATTCACTATTTTCAGTGAGCTTACATTCTGTGTGAGGAGGATAAAATCTTAGGAAGTTTTTTTTAATGGAAGACAATAATTCTTTCTTTGATCTTTTCCTTGTCCTCACCATAGCTTCTCAAAAAATATTTTCTTTAACATTTGTTACAAACTCAACCCATAGACCATAATATTCCTGACACATAAGAAGTGAAGTTTGAACTCAGGTCTTCTGACTCCACAGTCAGTGTTCTTTCTGCTTTCTCACAATAGCTTCTCCCATTTGAGGGAGGAATCCTGGGAGAGCCTGTACTTGAATACTCCCAGTTAACAAAAGCTGTGAGCAGCAATCAATTCCATTTACATAATTTTATCCTTTTAAGATAACAGTTAAGTAAAACTTTTAATCATTTCCCTTTGGATTCCTGTACAATGAAGCCCTATAGTTGTGTAATTTTATTTATTTAATAAACTTAAAAGAAGTTTACATAGTTCCTGATAGCAACAATTTACTTGATCTTCATCTGTATTTCCAACCTATTAGAATCTTTTTGAATCTGTATTTTATTACTCAAAATATTAACCATTCCTCCAAAATTATAAGCATTATTACTAAATTATATAGTCAGCTAGTTCACACATTGGATAGTGTGCCTGGTCTGATGTTAGGAAGGCTTGTATTTGTGAGTTCAAATCTGGCCTCAGAAAATTACAAACTGTGTGAGGTGGGGCAAGTATTTAAGTTATTAGAAGAAAAAAACGGTTGAATGAGGCTGTGTAAAGGTGAAAGCCTTGTAGTATGTCATCAGAAACCGCCTTCTAGTTAGATATCACTAAATTTATTGTGACCATTATCATTAAAACAGCTCCATGTTCACTTAACTATACAATCATCTAACATCAGTTTCCCCATCTTTTCCAAAAATACATGAGACTTTAGGCACACAGTGTCAGAAATCTTTTCTGGAATAACTATGTTTATGGTTTCCTGAGGATAACCCTAATTTCTACCCAAGTATGAAGTAATGGAAGAAAAAGTGCGTTTCTAAAATATAATGAACTAGTAAATTTAGGAAGTTCATAGCCATATTGGTTTTTGAGATCCATTCCATTGTGTTCCATAGAGAAACCCTACTAAATTCGATGGATGAAATACAGAAAACCCTGAAAAATTTGATGATTTGAAATATTGTTATTATACCCAAGTTCATTGAGACATTACTCTACTTGATGTAAAATCAAGAGACACATCAAAAATGTACCATGGAAATATATAGGAATATATAAATACATCTGTAGTGATGCAAAAGCAGTATAGTGGACAGAAAATCAAGGTAAAATCCAATGGGGAAGGGAAGAGAAGGGAATAAATATTTATAGAGGACACATTATGGACCAGGCACTGTACTAAGTGTGTTACAAATATTATTTTATTGCATTGTATTCCATGAAAAGAAGAATCTACAACACTATGACATTTGAGCAAAAAAAGTAAATCTAGTTTTGAAAAGCCCTTCTTTGAACTATTTGAAAAGCTAATGGAGATATTAACTTAAAAACGGTCACTATTTCTGCTCTTGTGCTACCAGGACCTATTATTGATGGGCTCAGCATTGGTAGCATAGTACAGCAGAACTTACAGATGGTTCAGACAATTGATCCTTCCCCAAAATGGTGATCCGTGAAGGAATCAAATTGGGAATCTATTTTGCTAATTCACTGTATCATATTAGCGGCATAGGATATTAGCTACTTTATTATATAGCTGAATAAGATAGTCTTTGGTATGCTAAAAAGAGATTAATTAATCAATCAATCAATATTTATTAAACACATATTATGTGTCAGTAGGTCACAGCTAGGTAGAGTGTTGGGCCTGGACTCAGGAGGTTTTTTTCTGTGAGTTCAAATCCAGTTTCAGACACTTAGCTCTGTGACCCTGGGCAAGTCACGTAATCTTGTTTGCCCCAGTTCCTCATCTGTAAAATGAGCTGGAGAAGGAAACAGCACACCACTTCAGTATTTTTCCAAGAACACCCCAAATGGGGTCACAAAGAGTCAGACATAACTGAAAAATAATTCAATTAACAAAAACATACAAGGAACTGTTTTAAATACTACGAATACACAAAAAAGAGGAACAAGACAATGGTTGACTTCAAGGATCTCACAATCTAAATTAACATTCTTTGGAATAAATGTAGTAGCTTAAAAAACTATTTTCATGTTGTATCTGTGTATTTAGCTATTTTTAATTATAATCGTAGCCCTTTTGATTTTCAAATATAGAATTATGATAGCCCTATTACAATATTCAGTGAGGAGTCTTTCTTGTGCCTACCATTTCCCTTCCTTTAGGTCTCATGCATGCCTTTTCCTTACCACATAGCCCTTATTTGGAAGATGTCTGCATCAAACAGAAATTAGAGCTGTAATTGCCTCTGGATAATCTGTGTGAGCCTCAAAAGCCAAAGTCTGAAGTTGAGTGTTCAGTTGTTTCCCATGCTAAATGTTCAAAATTCAAATGTCTCAAAGCAACCCCAAGTTAGAGGACTCTGGGGTTAGTCCAATTACATGAATGAGAAATTTGGTCCATTTGATCCATGTTTAAAGTTTATACCCCTCATATTAACTTGAATTTCTCTGTCATATGCAAAAGAAAGCATTTCCGGTTTTAAAGCACAACTATTCCTCTCTAAAGGAAAATATCAGATGAGTTAAGCAAAAATACTATACCATTAATTGCTATGTATTGCAGTTCTTAGCCCTGTACACTACACATAGTCGTAGTTTAATAAGTGTTAAGTTGAATTGAGTTAGATTGTATGATGGAGTGGGTGTATAAGCCACTCCAAAAAGGGAAAAAAAGACAAACTATAGCATAATTAAAAAGTATTTCCTTCTCACCACCTCCCCATTATCACCTTTTCCCAAGTACATTGTTTAAAAAATCTTTCCTCCTCTGGTAATGATGTTGAATGCTAATGAGAAATCACTAAGGCCAGTTCCAGTACAGCATATTCATTTAAATAATTTGGAGCCCAAACACCTGGCATACATGTGGAGTAGTAATTGGCAGGTTACGTAACCCACTGACTATGTATAATGTTTGAGGCTCTACATAGCTGTGGATATTTTACAGCCAGGCTAAAGTGCAATACATACAATAAAGGTATAAATAGTACTGTTTTCAGCATGGTTGGTGGCAAAAAGATGTTAGCATTTTGTTTCATGTAATGCAAAGTGGAATCATAAAAGAAAATGCCATTTCTAAGAACAACCAAATCATTTGTTTAGCACTAACCCTATATCTTTTCTTAGCGAATGTCAATTAGCTACTGTGCTAATCCAATGTTTCTGTTTTGCCTTGTTTCTTTTTCTTCCTCTCTTTTCTAATTTTTGGATTAGCAAAATAGCCAGTGGAGAAAAATTGTTATAAATGTTGTTTTTGAATGCTTAAAAATCCTATTCTCCTTTGATTAATGATGTCCCTTGTATCTTATTTATGCCTCTTAGAGTCTTTTTGAGACTCAGCTCATGAATCACCTACCTTTACTCCTGGTAATCTCTCTCCCTGTCTCCCTGTCTGTCTGTCTGTCTCTCTCCTCAAATGATGTTTTATTTGCTTCCCTCTTTGAATATTATATACCTATAGCAGAATGTAAGTGCCTTAAGGATGAGAATTTTGTTTTCATATCCTCTTTTCTAAGAGCACTGCCTTGCACACAATTTACAGTTAATAAATCCGTGTTAGGTTCTGTTAAAATTGGGGAAAATGAGTCCATTTGAAAGGAAAGGGAAGGTTTTCTACATAATTATTGCTTCAATAAAGACATCCAATATATAGAAAGTGTTTTCTTTTTTAATGATATATTGTTAACTGGAGTTTTGTCATCTAGAATATATATGTAAATATACACACATATACATATGTATGCATATGTGTGTATATATATATACATACATGTGTGTATAGAACATTAATATGTGTGTATTTAAGTATATAGAGAGAGAATCAGAAGGCAAGAGAGAGAGAGAGAGACAGAGACAGAGACAGAGAGACCGACAGAGACAGAGAGACAGAGAGAGAGAGAGAAAATGAGAGAGAGTTGACTCCCTGAAGCTCTGGCTTCTTGGAGCAGCCATTATTTTGTATGAGCATATTTTGCAAACTCAGTCTTTTCTAGGAAGATGAGAAGAGCAATAATAGGAGTTGGCCTGTATAGACTGAAGAAAGCATTGTGTTGGCCCTATCGACTCTTTGGGTCATTGCCTTTTTCCCTAATGATTGGCAGATCAGATATGCCATGTTCAGCTTGTCTTTTGATTGGCTAGAATTCATGTTGGGCTTCCCAACAGATACCGTGGTATCTGTGCTTTGTCCAACAGTTGTGCTCTGTTGAAGCAGCTAAGCATTTTTATGAAGACAGGATGAGAGGTGAGACACAATGTCAATCATCACTTACACTTTTGCATTCCCTTCTGCACCAAAGATGAAGGGAGAATACCGGTTAGGTGACATTTCTGCATAAATGCAGCTATTTTCAGTACTGTCATATTTAAGGGGTGGGTGTATGAGGCGCGAAGAAATTCTGATAACTCTTGTATTGGGTTGACTTGTTGAAATCCAGATTTTTTTTGTCTCAGAATTCCAAATACGTTTTCAAGTTCTGAAATGATTAGACAAGAACACCTGCACCTGAAAGAGAAATGGCCCTTTCAGAACTTACCTATTTACAATGCCTAGATGTGTGTATGAATACATATGTATTCTTATTATTCAAGCTATTTCAGAAAAGGATGGCTCACTTTATGAACAGAGATTTACATCACCTATAAGGGAAATTTTATTATAAAAGTGCAAAAGAAATTGTCTTTTCCTTGGTCCCAATAGAGCCTTTCAAATGTTAATGCATAACAGAGATCAGTAAATGAAAAGACTGCCTACCTGCACACAGATTGGCTGGCAGTTTAATTTCTTCAAGAGGGAAAAATCTGATCCCTCTACTCCAGCTGGGAAAGAGCTTTATCTTTTTGAAGGATTCTGTATTTTATAAGGATAAATTGAGGCAGGTTTAAACTAAAGTGAATCTCTTCGTTTAAGTAATAGCCTTCATATAATGATTAAAAATGATTTTAAGGAATAATTGTTAAAAATCAAAGGCATAAATAGAAATACATTTGCCCATAGGTATGTACAATTCCTGCAATGTAGCACACTTCTGGGAATATTTTGCCTGAACCTTATTATTATTTTTAAATAATCAGCATCCAGAGAAAAGGAATTGTAATCATGAATGTAGTTAAGTTAGGTAGTTAGTTAGCTGCCAAGAAGCATAAGACTTTTCTCTTTATTTTTATTCTTTTTTAATGGCAAGATAAGGACAGAAGGGGGAGGGGAGAAGGCCACCTTTAAAATTTCCACATCTTTTCATTTCTATTCATAAGGATTGGAAAATTGAGGGTGGGAGTAAAATATTTGGGGCATAATGTTAATGACAACATATGTTCCTGTAGCTTTGATGAAATAATGAGCTTGGTCTTGTGAGAGTGGGTGGTGGGGCTAAGTCTTACTGCTCCCTGTTATGTTCTCTAAATCAGTCTTGAAGGCTCCTGATCTAAAATGCATCAGCTGTCAGCTGCTCAGTCCCAGTGTGACAGTTCAATACCTGCTCATCTTCTGAGAATGGCAGAGCTGAGCCCTGAATAAATGGTGTCTGTATGCAAACTGTCAAAGAAAGCTTGGCATATCATTAAGGGCTGACCTCCGTGGCTTCAGTCACAGTTGGGAATGCTGTAGCTGATTGTCATTAGAGCTCTCATCAGCTCCAGATCTTTGGACACTAACATAATGCCAAGCAAGCCACAGAAAGGGACACTTGATGACCTAGGTGATACACGGATAAGATCTTTACCTTTGCAAAGTCTAAAAGGTATTGCTGCATTGTGCTCAATACATTTCTTTATACTTAAACAATTTGGGTTCTACCCTCAACCAGTGGAATCAAATAAGTTTGTTGTGACTTCCTGTGTGGGTGTCACTACCAAGGCTTTCATTCCTTAATAGATCAGAGGCTTTAGATTTGTAAGAACGGGCTGCTGTTACACATATACTTGGCACTACCGACTTTCTTCCTTCAGTTCCTCCCTTGTTCCATTTTGTCATGGAGCACAAGAACAACCTATCACCTAAAGTGTGAGGAAGACAGTGTGAGAAAGGTAACACAGGTCATAAGGAATCCTGGAGCAATGATGCAAATGATCTCATCTTTGGACCTTGCTCTTCAGATTTGAAAATTTTACAGAGATCTAGGTCATCTGTCACAATTCCCTACTTGGATCACCACAGAGCTTTTCATCCTATTCATCCCATGAGGATTATACTAATGAGCTTCAGCCCCTACAAAGTCTATTTGCAGATGCCATTTACACATACACCATTAAGTTTTTCCTTCACAAATATATAACATGTTAGAGTCTCTAAGCTTTTGTTCAAGTTCGTTAGTGGTTCAAAAATGTGTTTTTAGGATTAAATGCATTTGTACAGGTTTAAGTATTTCAGGAGTTTATTTTGACTCACCTTGTTTTCTTCATTTTCCCTCCCTGTCTCTCTGTCTCTCTCCCTCTAGGAGCCAGATTTGCTCTGTGGGTTAAGTGTGGCACTTTCAGAAGTTTCCTCAGTAATCAGCATGATGCTTTGCATAGTTGCAGATACTTTATAAATGTATGTTCATTTGACATATGGATGAATTCATTACTGTGATTTAACACTTTCCTAATCGATAAATAACTGGATTTTTGCTTCAAAAGATGGTTGTTTGATATACAAGGTTAAGGTAAAAGGCATATTTACAAGAAAATTCAGAAAATAAAATATACGCATAGAATTAGAACACTAAGATTGGAGGTTATCTGCCTGCTTCTATGTCTATTCGATCTCACCAGAGAGAATGGTGACATGGCAGCACAGAGTCCTATAGCAGAAACAAAGACATAGAGACAGATAGATACACGCATACATACACCATCATCGTCTAGCACTTATTTTTCTAGCCCTTTGAAACAGGGTGGGCGCATGGGAGATACCATAGTATTTCATCCTTTACCCATTTGGCTCTAGCAGGAACAGCAGGTGGTTCCTAACAAATCATGTGGCTGGGCTGAAGGACAAGTACCACAAAGAACAACAAATGCAGATAACTACATATGTAGTTGGATAACGTGTTGCCAATCAGTGCCAAATCCTTATAGTATAAAATGCAAACCTTTAAGCAAGTGACAATAGGATGCTTGTCAAGCAGACCAACTTCGAATAAAGACAGTTTTTCTAAAAATTGAGTTTTATAAGGAGAATTAATAAGCACATGGTCAGACAAAAAAAATACCAAGTTCAGCAAAGACAGAAATTCATCACTCCGGCATTTATATATTGAGGATATCACAATGAAGACTCCAAATTTTGACAAAAAGAGATTGCTGAAAAGAGAATGGAAGTGGGGTAGAAAAGCCAACTTGTGCTAGACCCAGAAATTTCTTCCTAGATAGGTACTAGAGAGAAATAAAATAATTATTTTGAAATTGCTCTTCCTGACAGAGGAAGAGGAGAGGAAGAAAGAAGAGGAACCCGGAAGATAATTTCCTTCTGGACCTGTGTCAGTGAAGAAAATGAGAGAGGGGAAGAGGACAGAATTTTCAATAGCCTATAATTAATAGATCAGAATGTCCAAAACGTTATCTTTTTTAAAGGAAAAGGGTTAGTTTTGAATCAGGACTAATTAAAACAAGAATGCTTTCTCATCAGCTCAGTCACATTACTTGTTGGGACCTGCCTATTGTTTTGATTGGAACCAAATGGGTGAAGGGTGAATTACAGGGGCATAATTTCATCACTTCCAATTTCAAACAGCTGAAAAATAAATGAGTGTTAGGGGATGATTCAGTTATTTCCAATGATATTAAGCATTTATTATATGCCATGCTAAGGCCAAGGAAAACAAGCAAAATGAAAGATAATTCCTTCCCTCAAGGAACCTTTAGTCATCTTCCAGTGGATGAAGAAAATACATTAAAGGATCTAAATGAGTTGTGGAGAAAGAAGGTATTGGGTCAAAGGAAAGAGGCTGTCTGGGGTTTCTTGGACTTGTCTATATTTTAAGAAGGTATGTTGGCTGATATTGGTGATTCCTCAAATGTAGATTCAGAAAGAAATTCATAACTGGAAGATTAGGCTGTACGGGTGAAGCCATTGATAGATTGAGAAGAAAGCCAATGGAGAATTTATATTACATAACATATTAGATGGCAACAACAAAATACACCATAACTTCTCACTCAATTATGTACCTACTTTTGCAATTTAATATTTGTATTTAAGACAACAAAATAGCATTATAAAATAAATCTAGATATACAATAATAACTCATCCATATTATATCTGTACATATTCTCCCCATATAATTAAAATTATAAAATACTATTTATTTTATAAAATGCTATGTGTATGTAAGTATATATTTGCATATACACACATATGTGTTTTCCTAACAACAATTTTATGAAGTAGATGGAACAAAGATGATCATCTTCATTGTACAGATCACAGAAATTTGATACTCAGGTTAAATGAGTTGTCTCAGGTCACAGAAGAAGTAATAATAATAACTCACATTTATATAGAACTTTACATCTGACAGAACATTTTCCTTATCATAACTTTTTTTTTATAAGGATCTGACTTTTTTTTTTATTTACATCTTTAGTTTTCAGCATTAATTTTCACATGCGTTTGAATTACAGATTTTTCTCCCCATTTCCACCCCCCCACTCCAAGATGGCGTACACTCTGGTTG
>JAQQSZ010002933.1:0-14597 GCA_028646595.1 Phalanger gymnotis
TTTTTTTCAAGGTCACACAAGGTAATAAAGGGACAGATTCAAGGCTGGAAAATCAAGTCCTCTGACTGCTCTTCCTACTATATCTAAAGGTCTCTGTGATTTTCCTTCTGTATTCTGCAATAAAATGAGATAAGCAGGTACTATTAGCTCACTTTTTTTGTGGTGGTGGTGGGGATGGAGGCAGGAGGTGAGAATAGCCCAGACCTTTATTTTGTTCGTGTTTAGGATCCCCACTATGAAAACCTCCTCTATGAAGAGTAATGGTAGTTGTTGTGGTGATGATGGTGCTAGCATTTATATGGCATCTTAGTTTGCAAAACACTTTAAAAATGCCATCTCATTTTATTGTCATAACAACCCTGGGAGGCAGGTGCTATAGAAATGCTATTTATTTTGTTGTTTTGGTTGTTCCATTGTTTTAGTAACGTCTGACTCTCCATGACACCATTTGGGATTTTCTTGGCAAAGATACTGGAGTGGTTTGCCGTTTTCTTCTCCAGGTTATTTTACAGATGAAGATATTTAGGCAAACTGGGTTATATGACTTGCTCAGGGTTACACAGCTAGTGTCTGAGGCTGGATTTGAACTCAGGTCTTCCTGAATGTAACCTGGTGCTTTATCTCCTGGGCCACCTAGGTGTTCCAAATGCTATACATATAGATAGGTATCATTACTATTATCTTCATTTAACAGATGAGAATTACCTGCATGGCTAGTAATTATCTGAGGCTATCTTTGAATGCCTGTCTTCTGACTTCAGGTACAGTACTCTACCCACTGACCCACCTAGCTGCCTCACTTTATAGATGAAGACACTAAGACATAAAGGATATTCACATAGTTTGGAAGAGGTTGAGGTTGGACTGGGACCCAAGCCTAATCAGAATCAGAAGATTCCCCATGACAATCCTGTGAATTTGATTTTGTATATAGTATTATTCCCTTTTCACAGATAAGGTGTCCCCCACTCAAAGTGATGAAACCATAGTAAATCAGAATCCTGGATTGTTAGAAAGATCCTCAGGCAGTGCAGCATATAGTAGAAAATAGGCCCCAGACATGGAGTCAGGATACTTGGTTTGAATTCCTCACTCGACATGGGAAAATGCTTTTTCCTCTCTCTCTGACCCTCAGTTTCCCCATCATTAAAACAGGAACTAGTGGTCCTTTACCTCAAAGGACTGTTCTTAGGGAAATGCTTTCTATATCTGAAACTTTTTATAGAAACATGAGTTATTATTATGTAAGACAGGCCCCTTATTTTACAGATGATGGAACAAGGCTACGGTGAGCAAGTGACTTTCCCAAGGTCATATGCCTAAATAATCCAATTTATAACAAGAGCTGACATTTATATAGCTCTTTAAGGTTTGTAAAGCACTTTCATTTGAGAAGAATGTGGTTCATTGAAGTTAAATGACTCATTCAGGGTCACAAAGTTAGTAAACGTCCGATGTTTTCTGACCCTGTACAGTGCCCCTCCCTGTCTCTCTAGTGGCCCCATTCTAGAGTAGACCAAGCTGGACCCCAGTTCTTCTGACTCCCGGCCAACTTGCCTCTCCCTATACCTCATTCCCAGCCTAGTTTGGGGCTCAGTTGTAATGCAATCAGATTCTGCCTCTCTGCACCTGCCCTCTAGCCATTCAGCATTCCTCTTTGGTGCCAAGGATTTTTGCACAATAACCTCATCTCCAACATCTTTATTTCTGTCCATGTCCAGAGTCTGCCCTTAGTCCCTTTGGTAAACACATCGGTTGATTCAGCTTTACAACCAAGGCAGAATATTAATGCAGTCCTAAGGGATGACCTTATGCTGTGATCTAAGGTTCCCTTCTAAATCAGAGGTGCTGATCTCTAAAAAGGGAAACTAGGAAAAGGTGGAAAAGGAGAAGGAAGTGGAAAAGGGGAAGAAGAAACATGTGGAAGAGGAGAAGAACGTAGAAAAAGAGGAGGAGGAAGAAAAGAAGAAAGAGGTCAAAGAAGAGGAAGAGGAGAAAGAAGAGGATGAGAAGAAAGAGGTAAAAAAAGGAGAAGGAACAGGGGGAAGAGGAGAAGTTAAAAAAGGAGGAAAAGGTAGAAGAGGAGAAAAAAGGTCCCCATTCAGGCAGGTCAGTCTACTCACAAGTTGTGTTTACCAGGGCAGCTAGGTGGAGCAGTGGATAGCATCAGGCCTGAAGTCAGGAAGACCTTAGTTCAAATCTGGCCTCAGATACTTACTAGCTGTGTAACCCTGGGCAAATCACCTCACCCTGTTTGCCTCAGTTTCCTCATCTGTAAAAAAAGCTAGAGAAAGAAATGGCAAACCACTCCAGTATCTTTGCCAAGAAAACTTCAAAGGGGGTCAGACACAACTAAAACAGCTCAACAACAACAATAAACTTAGCCAGGCACTGTGCTAAGAGCTTTACAAACATTATGTCATTTGATCCCCACAACTACTTTGGGAGGTAGATTGTTATTATTTTCATTTTGCAATTGGAGAAACTGAGGCAGACAGAGATTAACTGAGTTGCCCAGTAGAATCACACAGCTACTAGTTGTCTAAGGTCATATTTGAACACAGATCTTGATTCCATGCCCAGTGTTCTATCCACTGAGCCATCTAGCTGCCTTAAAAAGAAGTCAAGATACAAAGCCCGACTCAAACCCCTGCTCTGCCACCTACCAGCTGGGTGACCTTGGGTAAGTTTTCTCATCTATATTTTAAGAGGGGTTGAACTAGATAATCTCTTAGGTCCTTTCCAACTCTAAACCTATTTATAATCTAATTTCCTGTTCTCTCACCAGATTCTAAAGTACATATAAACCTTAAAAAAGACATTACCCATCATAGCCCTGTGAAGCAGGTAATGCAAGTGTTATTACCTTTCCCTTCCCACCTCCCCCCTTGTCTTTTACAAATGAGAAAATTGAGGCAAAGAGAGGTTTTAAGTGACTTCCCCATGGTCATGGGCCTGGTAAGTGGTAGAGCCAGGGTTTAATACATTTTCTTTTGCCAAGTCTGGAATTTTTTCCATGATGCCACCTTTCCCCTCATCTAGTTAAACCTGGGTTAATTTGAAAGCCAAGAGCTGGAAAAAGTGAACTCTAAATTAAACCAGTTGGTTTTATTGAATTGTTTTGAATCATTCCGTATTTTGAATAAACTAGGGTTGATTAATGTGGTTTCACTATGTACTTTAAAAGACTTAAGTCCTTTATTCTATTTTCAGCCTTAACATTAAATCATTATGTAAATTCTTGGTGTTCTTTGTGTGCCTTTCTTAATGTGCTTCCCATTCTCCACTTCATATTATAGTTTGTGTCTAATGGTGGGTTTGCAGAGGCATGGGAACATGGCTTCTAGGCTTTGTGTCTAACACTAACTGGTTCTGTGACATTGGGCAAGTTGCTTCCTTCTCTGAGTCTCATTTTCCTCATATGTAAATTGAGAGAGAGGGACCAGATTCTTCCTAAGTACTCTCAGTTCTGACACCATGTGTTCCATTTGTTGATCCGTCTTTCCTCTTTGATTATAAGCTCTGTGAGGGCAGGAATCATGTGTTATCCATATTTGTATTCCATTCCTTCATATGCCTAGTATAGGGCCTAATGCAGTAGGTATGCAAAACAGTTTTTAAATCTTGTCAAACCTAGATAAAGTTATAATCAAATACTTTTCCTTCTAATTCTAGTTTTCCTTTTGGTGAAATTGAGGGGATTACAGGATGAACAGATGAAAGGGATTGAATCAGTGCTATAATGAGAAGGAAAAAGAAGACAACAAATTTCCCAACAGAAGGGGAAAACTAGACTCATGGAAAAAAATGAAGAAAGTTGCCAGCTTTGTGATTCTCTGGGATCTCAAATTTAAGTTTGATAAAAGGCTTGAAAAGATAATGTGATGAACATGCTGATGACAGGAACAGAATGAAAAATCACAGTGTTTGAGAAGGTCTCCTAAAAGGAGCACAATGATCTTTGTACTTGGGACATTTTTTTTTTGTCAGTTCATTGCTTTATTTTTACAGTTTCAACTTCCAAAAGGGTTTTGTTTAACCTCTCAGAAAACACAAAGCCTGCTACCACCCCGTAATGGTGGTGATCATGGTGGTGGTGTGCCAAGTCCTTGGAGGGCCAAGCAATGTCACAAGAGGCAGGCATGTTTGACTGGGGTCCCTATGATGGTTCTCCACTCAGACACACTGGGTTTTGCCGTGTATTTCCTTCAAAAGAAGAATATGAAACAAATATTTCTTTGTTAAGATACTTGTATCCTTTAGTAAACAAAGTAGATGATATCTTTAGAGTAAACTTTTAAAGAAACATGCTAAGGTATCATTTGGTACCTTTCTACTAATCCTTAACTTTTGTTGATTAATGTACTTTTTAATTGATTAACTCGGATCCTGACTTCATATGATCCTCCTTTTGAACATTTTCATTTTTATAATCTTCTATGAACTTCGGTGTCCAAAGTCGACACTTGCTCTTCATGCCAAGGCTAAGTTAATGTCAAATCTTCCTATCTTTTAGCTAAAAGTAGCTTTGGCTTCCCTCCTGATATTTTTTAGTTCTCCCAAACTCATAAGAGGGAAAAGGTTAGTTTGCCTTCTAAGTGGACTCAGACCTTGAGGACTTACTGTCCTCTATGAGGAAAAAGAATCGTAGGAAGTCAGATTTGGGTAAAATAGTCAAATTCCCTCATTCTATGGGTGAAGAAGCTAAAGTATGGAGATGTCTAAAGACTCACAGCTAATTAGCGATTGTCTATGTTGTCCTAACAATGATCATTGATCCTTGATACCTGTTTATCTGGCTAATACCTTAGCGTGGTCATCTATGCGTATTTCTCTGTCTCTACTTTAGCTTGTGGTCCATGTCCTAGCTACCTTGATATTCTTGAAAATTCAAGCCAGCCCAGCCTGGCCTCACCCAACAATGGTGTTTCTTTTTCCTGGTACTGTCCAGAGCTGTGTTTTTAGATTAATTTCCTTTTAGTGATAACATTTTATGTTCTAAGGTCCCTTCCAACACTAAGATTCTTTGTTCCATGTCCCAAGTTTCTTTCCAGTTCTAACATTCTATAAAATGAAGTGATTAAAAAAAATTCTTATTAGGTTTTTTTTTTGGTGGGATTTTGGTGGGATCTTTCTTTTGCATTTTTTTTGATCTCTTTTTAAAGGAGGAAATTGTAAATAAATTAAATTCCCAACACATGACTGTATTGAGAGCCTTGGTGGAAATGATTGGTTCATTCTACTCAAACACAGAGAGCTCCCCAAATGGGGAGAAATGCAAAGAGAACAAAAGACCAAAGCAAATGACAAAACTATTGAAGGACAGTCACAGAGCAGGCGAGGCTTTGTGGGGTATCCACCACCACAGCTACAAAGAGCAGGGAGCCATGGGTAGTGGCTCTTAACTGGTTATGCCCACTGCTAGCTTCTCCTCACCCACCAAACTTCAAACACTGTTATTCCTATTTATGAATGAGGTAGGAGGAAAGACAAACTCAGCTGAGAAATTTCTGTTCCTTCACATCATGTTAGAATCTACTACCCTGGGGTGGAGATACCAGCATTCCTGCTTAGCACAGAAGTCATGGGTCCTCTCCGTCAGGCACTGGTGCCAATCAGTTACTATTTGGCTCACACTCACTCTGCTTTGGGCTTTACATCTGACTTTACCCCTTCTTTTTTGGTTTTACCTTAAATATTACTGAACACCAGGAGGCTGCTTGTTCCAAATTTCTGGTTTTTATCTTCTAGCCTTAAGAGATAGAGATATGCCTCCTTCCACTTGTCTAAAGTCAATGGACTCTCTTTGATTTCAGAAAAATAATTGCACCTAGAGACCCTTGGAGGAGGTGGAGATGGTAGGGACTTCTCCAGCCAGGTCCTTTACAGAAATTTAGAGTGAAAGAGTAAGGAAAGAGGAATAAATGATATTCATATCCTTATCTCCATCTGGATTATTAGGGACTAGAGAAGTGAAGGAGGAATAGAATCATGACTTCGAGCTAGGAGAGTAGGACAAATGGGGCTTAATTATAGGTAATGGGAGATGGAGTGGTGAAAGGCATGGCCAGTGGTGTTTTAAGGAATCATTCTTACTTGATCATCTTACTGTGGTTCTCTTCATTTCCTGTACACCAGGGGGCACACATCATGCCAAACCCTGGCTCTGGCCTTTGGTCATCATTCGTGTTTTCCTTCTTACAAGTATTCACCATCACTGCCATCTTGCCAGTGACTCGTTGGCCTTGCAACTCACAAAGCAGCACTGCTTCGTCTGATCTGTCTCTAGCGTGTCCAGGGCCAGGGGCCAGTTGCTCTTGGGGGGTGTTTTTAGTCAGCTTATTGGCAATGGTACTGAACAGCCACTTTCTATTGATGTCTTAATCGTGGGTTGGTGCACAGTACCTGGGGTGGAGATCCCACCCTCCCAGCTTTTCACCCTTTCTGGCTGCACGGAGTTCACCCACTGTACGACCTCATTGTACTCATTGGTATCTTCCAGTTCCTGAAAGTTGGGGTTGCCTTTGTGGAGGGCACGGGCATAGGCCTTCAGGAGCTGAATGTCTCGTTTCTGTTCTGCCAGCTGGTATTTCTGCTCAGCTGATGTCTTCTCCAGCTCAGTGATGTGTGTCTCTTGCTGCTGGACCATGGAGCACAGGTGCTTGATGCAGTTGTGGTTGGGCAGTTCCTCATTGGACATCTCTAGGCCACAGCCCTGCTTGCAGGCCACAGGGCACTTGGGGTTATGCTCACAGCTGATGAGATGAGTCATGAGATTGTCGAGCCTCAGGATGGCGCTGCAACCAGAGACCGCATTGTTGCAGGTGATCTGAAGTTTGGACAGCATGTTCCGCATAATTCGGGGAATGGGGCGCAGGTGAGGGATTGTCACCACACTTCCGTCCACAGGGCATGTCTGCTGCCAAGAGGACCCCTGGGTGATGCAGGTGTTGCAGAAGGCATGCTCACAGTTAGGCGCTTGTACAGGCTCCTCAAGAACACCATGGCAGATGGGGCAGATGAGGTCTTCATCCACATCTCCCAGGAAACGGGCTCTATCATATCCCATGGCTTTATGCTGAGACCAGACCCTGGCAGATGGTGTGGGGGCAGGGTCTGTGTTCACAAGGTCCCAGCCCCTGGCTGTTTATCCCATTCTTTCATGAGATGCTCCCAGTAACCCATCTTGCAAGTTATGCTGAGACTCAGCCTTCTTTCCCGTGGTGGCCCCATCACCAAGGGGATGGCTGTGATGTCACAATCGAGGTCGCTAGCTCTAGGAGCATTCTGGGTTCTTTGTGCCCCTGACCTGTCTGGGACAGAGGCCATTGTGCCTATCATGGCACTTGGTCCCTGAAGCTTCTAGAGAAGGGGTAAAACTCTGTGAAACTGATCTTTTCAAAATTACCATTTTTTCATAATTACCAAATCCAAAGATATTTTTCATAATCCTTATACTTCTTGACCTCTCTGTTGACCAAGGTTTTTTTTTCCTGAAGACCTTCTCCATCCTGGTTATTCATGGCACTTTTCTCTCTTGGTTCTCTCTCTATCCCTAGCTGTATGGTACTTCCTTTTCAGTTTCCTTCGTCAAGTCATCATCATCCATCTCACTCCCCAAAGTCTCTATCCTGGGACATAGCCTCTTCCCTCTACTCTTGATCTCATCAATTCTTATGAATTTATCATATCTCTGCAGATAACTCCTCTATCTATATATTCGGCCCAAGTCTCTCTCCTGAGTTCCGCTACTACATTGCCAACTGCCTACTGGACATTTTGAACTGAATGTCCTTTGGACATCTCAGCCTCAACATGGCCAAGCCAGAGCTCTTCTTTCTCTCAAAATCCATCCCTCCTCCCAACTTCCCTATTTCTGTTGAGGGCATCACCATCCTTCCAGTCACCTAGGTTAGCAACATCATTTTTGTTGTTCTCGTTAATTCATTTTTCAGTCATTTCCAACTCTCTGTGACCCCATGTGAGGTTTCCTTGGCAGAGATACTAAAGTGGTTTGCCATTTCCTTCTCCAGCTCATTTTACAGATGAGGAAACTGAGGCAATCAGAGTTAAGTGGCTTGCCCAGGATCACACAGCTAGTAAGTGTCTGAGGCCAGATTTGAACTCAGGAAGATGAGTCTTCCTGACCCCAGGCCTGGTGCTCCATCCACTGTGCCTCCTAGCTGTCCCTACTGAAATCATTAAGTCATCCTTGGTTCCTCACTTTTCTTCACCCCAGTTATTCCATCACCTACTAAGTCTTGTGGATTCTCCATAGCATGGCTCACACCAATCCCATTTTCTTTATTTTTATAATCACTCTCGCATATACCATAAACTAGACCATTAGTCTAGGCCCTAATCACCTTTGGATCATTGCAATGACTTCCTAATTGGCTTTTCTGCCTCAAGTTTTCCTCCCTTCTAATCCATTCTCCAAACAACCAAGTGATTTTCCTAAAGCATGGATTTAATGATGTCCCTCCCTCTACTCAATAAACTCCAGAAGCCCATTATTGCCTGTAGGATCAAATATAAATTTGTCTGTTTGGAATTTTTAAGCTCTTCACAGTCCAACTCCAACCTATCTTTTTAGCTTTATCATTTATTTATTAGTCCTCTTCAAAAACACAAATACACGCGATGACTCCAACAGTGGAAATAAGACGAACAACAGTAACAACAGATCAAAACCAATGCTCTGTAATTATAATGGCCAAACTGGACCTCCAAAGAGACATATGACAATCCACCTCCTCCCCTTCTCTGTAGAAGGTTGGGGGTGGTGTGGCGGGCATGGAGGTAGACTCTACAGGCTGCTAGATTTGGTTGATGTGTTTATTAATTTTGATAACCTGCCTTTTTCTGCCTTTGGTTCTCTAGCTAGGGCAAAGAGGGGGTATATACTAGGGAATCAAAGTGATCTAAAAATAAAATTAATTTTAAAAACCTTATTGCCCATGTTTCTCCAGCACATGTGGGGCCAGCATACTCTTTACCACATGGCCTTTTAAGACAGTGGACATTTGGAGGACTGAATTTCTTTGAATAAAAGGTTTTGCTTGAGAGAGGTGAAGAGATTGGGGGGGGGAGGAATTTCTAGCTCTGTTACAAACATACAAATAAGTTGCACATATAATCCTTAGTGGTAACTCTCAAGTTACAAGATGCCTAAGCATGCTTGCAGGTAGGATAGAATTGGATTCTCTCTCTTGGGCCAAGGTGACTCTTAGGGATATTAGGCCATGAAGTCTTCCTTGATCCAAACTAGGCAGAGAGAGGAAAAGAATGAATAAGAAGAACGGGGCAGCTAGGTGGCACAGTGAGTAGAGCACCAGCCCTGGAGTCAGGAGGACCTGAGTTCAAAACCAGCTTCAGACACTTGACACAGGTACTAGCTGTGTGACCTTGGGCAAGTCACTTAACCCCAATTGCCCTGCCAAAAAGCAAAAAAAAAAAAAGAATGAATAAGAAGTTAGATGAAGGTACTACTGTGGCATCATCAATTACCAGGAAAAGAAAGAAGAGGAGAGGAAAGGAAGAGAGATGAGAAGAAAGAGGGGAGGAAAGAGAGAGGAGAGAAGAAAGGGGAGAAGTCACTTCAGAAAACTTCTATCTTGATCCTCATCTGCCACCTCTGGTCTACTCAAGGCATACATTAGGTTCCTTCTTAGCAGATGTAGTTGATTCCTCAGGTCTCCTTGGGTTGGCAGCAATCATAGATCTAGAACTTGAAAAGATCTAAGAAGCCATCAGATCTGTCACCATTTTGTAGATGAAGAAATCAGGGAAACTAAATGACTTGCCTGAGTTCACAAAGATTGGTAATGCTGTTTATAGAGGCAAAAATTGAACCCAGATTACAATCTGGTATTTTTTTCCATTGGATTGTGTTGCTTCCTCTTAGCTCTCTGCCAGAGATGAGAACTAGTGGGGGGCACCTCCTCCCTTTGTTTAAGGGATGAGTCAGTTTTAGATCAAGGAGGTCCTGCCCTGTTAACAATAGAAAGCTGCCTCCTCAATTGGGTCCTCTTGAGAACTGTTGTATTAGCTGGTTTCAAGTCAGTGAGGGCCTAATTTGCTTACCTCTTTTTCCAAACAGCTAGAAATAGCTTGGTGTCATCAACAATTACCATAATGACAAGGATAGTTGAACAGGAATCTTTTCCTTTGACTGGTTTGTAAACTTAGGCCCAGGAGGGGAAATGGCTTACCAAAACTCACTCAGTGAATTAAAAGCATGACCAGGGCAACAACCTGGATCTTCTGACTCTCATTTTGTATACTTTCTACTCTGTTGGATTATTTCTGTTGATATTACATTCTGTATTTCGAATGTTTGCATGGGGAAAGGATGCTCTAACCCCATCAGGTTAAAATCAGCCATGGAGAACATTTCCTGTAACATGAATGGTATATTTGAAAGAATTACCTCATTTAGGGAAAGGATGTATTCCATTTCAATGTGACCCACAACTTGACATATGAGCAGAGATTAAATGACTCTTCAGACCACAGGCCTTATTTGGGGTTTGGTTTTACTGTTCCTTTCTCAAGGATTCAGTCTGATTGTTAATTGTCATGACCTACAGTTCCCTTTTGCCTTGGTTTGGCAAGACACAGTCGAGTCTGGGTGTGTTCCCTGGTGAGGGAGTCTAATTTTACAGCGTTTGAGTTCATACAATAGATTACCTGTAGTTTTTGAAGGAAAGGTATTATGCTTGTATTGATTGGCTTTAATTTGGCACTTGACTGAGAGGAAAAAAAATAGCTTCTTAGTAATTCAGTTGTATTGATTTACCCTGGTTGTAGGGAATAGGTTGGTAGCTGTTTCTTCTTTCAGGAAAAAAATTAAAAAATGAGGAAGGGCATTGTATACTTAACTCTGCCTCTTTTATCTTTGGAGCTCATGCTCATTAGTAGAAGTGGGATCCTTTTAAGCAAGGATCCTTAGAGAAAAGCTGGTCCAACCCTTCCCAGACTCAGACTGGTTTCTTGACCTGTCTAAGGTTATATAGAGGCAGGAAAAATCAGAGTTGGGATTTGAATCTGGGTCCTTCAATTCCAAAACTAGCGTTCTCTCTACTTCCCCAAACAATGATAATGGAGATTGCATCCTTTTATTCTTGCCCAGCTCAGTGCAGGAAATTAGTAGTTGACTGAGTAGTTAAAACTCCTTATAAGAGGAGAGGCAGCTTTTCAGAGTGGCAAGAGCATTGGACTCAGAGTCGGAAGTCCTGAGTTTAAGTCCTGGTCTTGACCGGCCCCAGATGCTTACTAGCTGTGGGATCCTGGGCAAGTCACTTCACCCTGTTTGCCTCAGTTTCCTCATCTGTAAAATGAGCTGGAGAAGGAAATAACAAACCACTCCAGCATCTTCGCCAAGAAAACGCTAAATGGAGTCATGAAGAGCTGGACAGGACTGAAGTGACCGAACAACAAACCTGACGTTTTTTAAGTGTGTGAAATCTAAGGCTAGGACTGCATCTCAGGACCTCTGACTCCAAGTCCACTGTCCTTGTGAGTTATCATTTGTTGGCCTGTGAAATGGGGATGACAATACCCATGTGACCTTAAGAAATGCACTTCTCTCTGGATCTCATTTTCCTCACATGTAAAATGATAGAGTTGGACTAGGTACCCCCAGAGGTCCTTTTTCAGTTGTAGATGTATGGTGTTAATATTTACCCTGCCTCCATACCTATGAAATGAGATAGGGGATTTGTGTCTGTAGTTGTAACCATAAAATGCAATATAAATGTGGGCTATTATTAAAAAGAAACCCCTTCTATAAAAATAAATTTGTGTAATTGCGTTTGCTCTGATCCTTTTGGATGGCAGTCAGGAGCTTTAATGAAATGTTTAAAAATTCAAAATGCAGTGGACTAATTAACTACCTAATCCATAGAAGAGCTCAGTGAATTAGCAACCATTGTCACCCATGTTTAATAGATGAGACACTAAGGCACAGGTAAAATAATTTTTCTAAGTAAAAGTCAAGAAGCTAGCTCCCAAGCCTGTGCTTAACTGCTCTCATATTCAATTGATGCAATCCCAACTATGTCAGTAGTGTAAGTTTCATGCTTGTACTTAAGAAAATAGCAATTGATGCAACCTATTGTCCACATTTATGTTTGAATCATAGATTTGGAACTGGAAGGGGCTTTAAGAAGACAAGTAATCGAACTCCCTCATTTTACAGATGGGGGAGCTGAGGTCCAGGGAAGCTACATGGTCTGCCCTAGGTTACAGGCAGAATATGAATTTGGACATTTAACAGCCTGCTATTAAAATTAAAAAAAAAAGTATCCAGGACTTACCTTTTAGTTTAATCCAAATTACTAACATTTTCTCCATCGCCTTAAGTCTAGATAATCAACAGAACAGTAAATCGAGTGCTGATTTTGCTTACACTGAAATTTTAACAATCTGCCTGAGACCATTGGCTGCAGCTGGCTGTAATACACCGTTAAGACTCCTCTGCCTCCAAAGTCAACGTATATACCGGCCAAGCAGTGTCTGTACCATGTGGCCTCTGGGTGTTTGCCTAAGGTTTTTTTGGAGGGCCAGTTCTACCCTGAGTCCCGGGATGTGACTGAAAAACAACTTAATGACAGCAACATAAGCAGGCTCAAGGATGCTTTGGTCCTTCAGTGATTCTCATCCAGATCTTTCCACAAGACTTCCTAGATACTTTGGCCAGCTTTGAGGCTCCTATCTGCTGTTATCCCTGTTACTTTCTCCTTGTCAATGACATCATCTTATCCTCAGGCCTCTTCGATGCCATCCCAGCGAAGCCTTGGCCACCTCTCCTTTCCTGGGAGAGTCCCTTGTCTGTCTCACTCATCCGAGATCCTGGGGTTGCACGATTCTCAGCACTTTGAGCCTCCCTGGGAGAAATATTGATGTGAAAAAGATGGGCTTTGGAGGCAGGGGGAGTCTGGGAATTGATTATAACACCATCTATAGCAATAACGACAACAACCACCAGAACCAACAGTGCACACATCTAGATGGTGCTTTCAGATTTACAAAGCAACCCGGCAAAGCATCCACAATATATGAATAAGCCTTGCTGGGAGTTAAGAGCCCCAAACCCCAGACCTTAACAGCCCACCACAATTTATGTAAAGCTTTTCATTATAACTCTGGGGAGTTTCTCGGGTATTAGCATATTTTAGAATCTCTTATCAGCACTTCAAGGATAACAGTAGTTGGGGCTGAACTAGTTGGGCCTATCAAAGAACAAACAAAGTCTATTTGCACATCCAAAAAACCAGCTGGGAAGTGGGAAAGGCCTTATCTGGAGGAGACTGGAGAAGCTCACACTTTCTATTCTTCTGGCTTCAATGACGGTCTGTTTCCAGGCACCCTGAAACAATCAGTCATTGCTTAGAACTGCACCAGATTCCTTTCCCCCCACTCCTCTCTAGTCAAGGGGGAAAAAAAAAAACTACAACCTTCTAACAACTCTTTCCCCTTGATAAGACACCAGGCCTTTCTAATGGGTGCTGGAACTTCCCTGCCTGGGTAGGTAATATCTTTGCGGGTCTGTGTTTGTGTCTTCCTTGTGTGGTTCATTAGCCTGCATAGCCGTGGGAGCTTGTCACCATCTGGATGACCCAGGCCATTCCGGGGGAGCTGGCTGACCTGGGTGAAGGCTAGCTCAGCCTTATTAAGAGGCTGTGTTCTCACCCCCAAAGATGCCACTGGGATTTAGAAATCAAAGTGGCATAGACCCCTTGGAGATTTTTTATCCCCTGGAGATTCTCATTTGGAAAACAAATTAGCTGGCCCGATAACAGTATAATGGAACTAGCTCTAAGGCAGATTTCTAGACCTCCTCCCCTCCTTTTTTCCTCCCCTCCATATTCCCATATGCTTCCAGGGGGCATTTTAATGTCTACTGCCATTATCCTTCTGTTAAGGTAGATAAGTTGCCTGCCAGTATTAAAATTACAGGTTCTAAGATCGCTTCCAACTTCAACAGTCTATGTTCAACAAAATCATATTCAACCAAGCTTTATTAAGTGCTTAATAATGTGCAAGGCTCTGTCCTGAGATTCCTTTCTGCTCATTTGTCTGTTCTCTGTCCTAAGACCCTTCCCAGCTCTTTTCTAAGTTTTAAGCTCAATTCTAAGTTCTAAGATCTTATCCAGTTCTTATGCTCCACATTCTAGGCTTGAAGAGCCCGTCTAGTTCTTTTTTTAAAAAAATTTAATTTATTTAAAATATTTAGTTTTCACCGGAGTTTGAATTACAAATTTTCTCCCCATTTCTACCCTCCACCCAACTCCAAGATGGCGTATATTCTGGTTGCCCTGTTCTCAGTCAGCCCTCCCTTCTGTCACCCCACTCCCCTCCCATCCCCTTTTCCCTTCCTTTCTTGTAGGGCAAGATAAATTTCTACGCCCCATTGCCTGTGTATCTTATTTTCTAGTTGCATGCAAAAACTTTTTTTTTGTTTTTGAACATCTTTTTTTCAGACTTTGAGTTCCAAATTCTCTTCTCTCTTCCTTTCCTACCCACCCTCCCTAAGAAGTCAAGCAATTCAACATAGGCCACATGCATATCATTATGTATAACCCTTCCACAAT